>JAOBYE010036345.1:0-20376 GCA_025403585.1 Parazoanthus swiftii | reverse complement strand
CTTACCCTAAACCTTACCCTAAACCTTACCCTAAACCTTACCCTAAACCTTACCCTAAACCTTACCCTAAACCTTACCCTAAACCTTACTCTAAACCTTACCCTAAACCTTACCCCAAATTGCCTCTGCCAAATCATACTTCTGCGTCACAGTGAGTACGGCATTGCAGTAACGAAACTTATTTCGTATTATTTTGAAGATACCAATGTTACTTTTCACCGAATGCAGAACCATAACTCCTAGACCACCGTTGCACGCCAGCACATCAACACAAAAGTTTCAGATGCTCTGATATTAAAACTATTCGGCTTCGTCAAATAGCACACCGTTAAATGGCACATGAAGCTGGCTGAAGTATTGTGTACACCAGGGTTTACTCTATACCTTCGAATTTCCTCCGTAATTTGACCTTGCGAGTGGGACACAACATTGCGTTTCAGGAAATAGATATCTTGGGCAAAGTCGAAATGGACGTTACCAGGTCCTGCAAAGGTACAACGAGTTTGCTTTTAACAAACGCAAAATGTCTGATTACTGAATACATCATCCGACAAACAGGTTCTTAATTTTCTAAGAAATGTATGGTTTTTCGAAAACTCTAGAGAGAACCTAATACTGACTGTGATGTTTCCTTGGACATCATAAATATAAGAACCTAATGAGGCTGACCTGAAAAAAAGCTGTTTCCTATACGTGGCTTTTTACAGTAGTCAGTACCATTGCGACATGAATCCGTGTACATGAGAAGAAGAGGTTTAGATTAAAGGCAAGGGTTAAGATTAGAGTTAAATTTGAGGTTGGGTTTTGGACTGACACTTAACAGTGCGACTCTGACTCGTTAGAGTTTGGGCAAGGATTAGGTTTTGGTTAGCGTACTATTTGTGTGCGAAAAATTTTCTAGTGCCCAACAAATACGTTTTCAACACTGACCATAATGTATCTCAATCTGAATCACACACTCGAAAAGATACAAGTTTCGAAACTTGATAAAACAAATTAAGATATTTTAAAAAAATACTTTCTATTGACAGCTACCCGTAAGGGTCTTTGCAGTGCCATGTTTACACAAAAAATTATACGGAACAAAAAAACCAACATACAGGAAAGCCAGTAGGCAGAAAACTCGACCTCTTACCGTTATGTTGCGAGTCGGCGCTACATACCACTCGGCCACGCTACCTCTCGTAAACTGACTACCTCGCGTTCTTACTGTAACTAGTTTTGGAAAATCACGAAAGTTTCGTGACGAGGCATCAGTTTGCATTTCTTCCTAATACTTTCGGTATAACTACTGATTCGAAAGATAAATGAGACAGACAGTTCCAAATTGATTAATGACATTTTTAAAGTTAATCTTTTTTTTTCAAATATGATCGATCTTTTAACTTCTTCACCCAGTCTGCCATGTTTACAAATTGTGCGGCCACGCAGCTGAAATCCAAACTGTGTTATGTGCATGACTGTGAAAGTGGCTTATAGGGCTTATTTGAAGCACTATCAATTATGGATTATTCCATCAGGCAGCGTGGCCGAGCGGTTTAAAGCGCTGACTCGTAACCCGGAAGCCCCGATTTCGAGTCCTCTGCCCGCCGGTCACGCTGGTGTATATAGCCTTCTGGCCAGCCTTCCTGCCAGTTGGGGTTTTTAACCCTTATAATTTGTTGTGTGTATCATGGCACTTAAAAGCTCCTTACGGGGAGCTTTCATTAGAACATTTTTTTATTTTTTTTTATTCCAGCTAGCCCGATTAACAAGTTACCTTTTCTCAAAAGAAAGCCCTCTGGTGGTGACAAAGCCTTTCCATCAAGGCTGATAAGCACTTGCCGCGCCTGTCGGGGAGTGTTAATAACCAGTTTAACTGAATTAGTGTGAGTTTATTTAGTCAGTTACAGCAGGGTGTGTTAATTTGAGTTTGGTCGGTGATTTCTTTACACTATCCTAACTCTTTTCTTCCGTAGTTCCCTTTTTTGATATATTTGTGTTATATTGTTCTTCTTCGTACAGCGGCTACAATAGGAAACACAGAAATTGTGCCGAGAAATATTTTTCAAAATGAACATTTCACAAAAGTATATCTTCATATCTTTATTTTCATTGCAATTTCAACCTTAAAAAAACGGCAGTAAATACATGTTCAGCTATATGAAAGTCAGATTGTAAAACGCCAGGTCAGACAGTTACTTGTTACCGAACGTTTACAGGGATCCTCCGCCGAAAATGCTCTTGCTCTCAAATAGGAATTCAATGTTGCCTTAGCCCGTATTAAGCAGTCATTAACAGATAATTCCCTTCACAGAGCGAACGCCAAGCGATTTAGTTTGAATTACTCGTGTGCCGCCATCTTGAAATGTGACGTAAACCGGTCACGTTGCCAGGCCCCTCTTCAGTTATTTTACTGAATTCGCAAAGAAAGGAACCTGACACTTCAACCAATTTACGCCGCATTTCAAAACGGGCGCACGCGGGAAATTGAAACTCAAGATGGACAAATCAAATCATTTGGAATTAACTCTGTGAAGGGAATTATCGATTTTCAACTGCCGTTACAGACTATAAAGTCATTTTGAGAGCAAAGATATTCCTAGCCGATGATCCCGAGGATTCCTTAACTTGGGAAACAAAGTAGTTTAAGGGTGCAAACGGATGCTAAAGAAAAGAAAAGAGAAGAAAAGAAAAGAAGAAGTGACATTGTTTACCCCTCTGAAGGTATCTTCTTGCGATTTGTTATAGTTCCAAACTCTTAAGCCTAGCAACTGCGTTCTGCGTCCCAGGTCAATTGTCAACACGTGATCTTGGCCTTCGGTAAATGGAACCAACCACATGTGCTCGTCTGACATGACCACGTTGGAACCATCGATTACTCTGTGAATAATGAAAATGGTCAGTGATTGGAACCAACACATTTGAGCACCTGCCGTGGCATGACTACATTAGAAGTATCGATTACTCTATGAAAAACGGAACAAATATTGGTAAATGATTGGGGCCCACAACAATAGCCCATCTCCTTCCACAGGATTACCTTAGTGTCATTAGCTTCAATGCTAGAAATCTGCTTCTGACTGTCAGACATAATCCACACAAACATCGAAAATCATCCAAAACTATTTCCATTGTGCTGCCGGGTTTGATTTACACCGCTTGAAATCGCAAATCCGTAACCACGTTAGTCGCTAGTGCCTCAATCGATCTTACTTCGTGCCAAGAATATCCCCTTTAAAACGCGGAACTGTTGTTGCATTTGATCTTCGATGTAATAGCGATCCTACATAAAGTTGCAACGGGGAGTCAAAACTTTGATCAGCAAGAGCGCTGGACTCCACTAAATATGTTTTTTCTTACTTGTCAAGGGTTCTGTCATCATCGCCATATTCTGCAAGGTCATTCAGGTCCCTTGGCTGCGCCTATTATAAAACGAAAAAGCTCTTGTTGTCAGGCAGAGAGAAACGTGAGAATTCTTCCTCTATTTTTCATAAAGTATTATTAAACTTTGGTTCAGTAACACTGTATGTTCTTGCACACAATCATTAATACTTGTTCTATGGAAAGGCCCACGTATACTTTGAACCGACAAATTTAACATTAATTAAGTGAGAATCAAATTGAAGAGTTCTTACGGTGCGTCCAAATCACCACATTCTGGGATCAGAACACCTCCGGGAGGATTTTAAACCATCCTCTTGAACGAGTATAACAACAAAGCTGATATCCAAATTAAGCATTAAGGTGAACTTAAAACATACGACTTAGTTTGTTTATTTCGAAAAAACGTGCTCGATCGAAGGGATCAAAGCGAATGCACTCTACAACTTCTAGTTGTAAGGGCAAGTTAGTGAGCTTCTCTTCTTCAATATGTTCATGGTTGGGCGGTCGATTTCAATTAATTTCTTCAGAAAGTAAGATTGTAGGTATCCGATAAAATAACAGTTACCTAGTCATATATGCAAAAGTGCTGTTTCAGAATATGAGTGCGTAGTAAGTAGAAACTTATCTCAAACATAGATCTGATATTTTGAGCTCGAACTTAATAATCATTATTGTTCGAAGAATCAGACACATGGTGCTCACTGACTGATGGTAACGAAATTCCAGGAGTTTTCCAGGAGTACAGGGAAATTATCTGTTTTTCCAGGAGTTTTCCAGGGCCCTGGAAAAAAAATCAAAATTCCGGGAGTTTTCCAGGAGTACAGGGAAATTATGTTTTTCCAGGAGTTTTCCAGGGCCCTGGAAAAAAAATCAAAATTCCGGGAGTTTTCCAGGAATTCCGGGAATAGTGAGCACCATGCAGACAAGAAGGAAAACAATTTCTTTTGGTAACCTGTATATACGCTTAAAATCGCCAGGATCGCTTTAAGAAGTAAATGTAAAAAAGGCTCGGTGGGAGTTTTGTCGGCAGTTGGGTGGGACGCTAACAAACTTCTTCTACACGACTAAATGGTAAACCAAAACTTCAGGAGCACCATCAGTTAGTGTAACCAACAAGAGTGAGGACAGACTTACATCAATCATATCAACCGTGAGTGGCACGGTCTCCATATTTGCGCCCAGTACTTCCAGTCCTGTGAGTCCAAGGTAATGCAAGTACCCCCAGGTGGATATGAAATTAAGCTGTAATACTGAAAAAAACATACGATTTTACTTCTTATTCTAGGAGTATAGCTTTTGCCAATTTAAAGCCGTTGCACAATGATATTACTTAAGCAAAGAAACCACTAAAGGACAACAGCGATAGGAATAAATTGCTTATTATAGAAGTAACAAACTTTTAAGGTTCATATCAATCCTATTTTACTATCTATCGCCATTTCCTATTTTTATTTCTATTCCAACGACGACTCCTAATCTTACTTGCGCTCGTTTCCCTACTTTTTATGAATCTACTCCTACTATGACTTATTTTCCAAATTTTCCCATTGATTGTCTTGTTTTAAAACCCCTGTAGCTCCGATGCATGCCCACTATATATGATTTTTTTTGTGATTCTCACAGACAATCGAAATTGACTTTAATCATGTCCTTTATCCAAATGTGTTTTTCAGTAATTAAAACCATGTTACAATGCTTGAAACTGGGTTCGCAAATTTTCGCAACTTCAAAAATGTAGGACTTTCCAGACGTATTTTTGAAATTTTAACACGTGTTTTCCAAGAAACGTTTGATATGGAAACAAACTGAAACATAAGAAATAATGATTCTAACAAAATATTAAAAAAAACTAAAAACCACTGATGTCAAAACTTTCTGAAATATATTTCAATTTCTAGGCAGTCACTCCGAAGAATTTCCAGTGAGAAAATTTAATTCCAGGATTTTACAAGAATTCCAAGACAAAAATATGAAACTTCAGGACTTTACAGGAATTCAGACATTTTCCGGGAAGAAAATAACATTTCATGACTTTCCAGGAATTTCGAGAGTTTCTGGTAATATAACTAGTTCTAGGAGTATTAAGGAACCCTATTTAACCAGGTTTGGTTAATAGCGTCGTTCTTACGTACCCTGTCCCACCAGACAGTCCCCAACTGTAGTCGCTAGGTTAACTTCCTCTTTCACAGTAGGTGCATCACTCCAAGCTGCGTCTGCAAATTGAATAAACACAAACCCATAACATGAATCTTGATGACTGTACAAAACATAATGGAGTTTATAAGTGTTCAAAAAAGTAAAATTTCAAAGACGTAGAAAATGGTAACTGAAAAAAACTCAAACACATGCTGTGCTGCGAAAACAGTTGTACAAATTTGATTTTCCAATGGATGTCAGAACTATACCTTCACTGTCAGACACATCTTCAACTTCCTCATTTTTAATCCGTTTTCGAGCGGCCGTAAAAGGTCTTTCGCCACTGTCCTGTAAGGGCAATAAAACAGCAACTGACCACTCAACTATAACACAAGTGACAAGTTCTAAGTGGTATGCATATTTCCTGCAGTACGGAAACCCTTCTGCTGAACCCGTTCTCCACCTTTTAGATACAGTAATAATGAACAAGCGCCTTTTTTTCGTCATTAAAGGCCTAAAATTAATCTTTAAACAACGAATAAGCGTGTAACCTCTCTCTCTGTGTTGGTAAACAAAAAATAAATTAACAGACTTGGATTTCACATATTATAGTCAGAAGGCTATCACTTCAAACTCTAAGACCCAGCAGAAACATCATATTCTTTAGCTTAAAAGAGGAAAGTAAGCCCAGTTACTGAGGGTGCAATGGGTCGAGTCACTCTTTTGCATACCTAAAACTACTGCGGTGATGCATATTTTTAAATCAGCCTTTAGTCTCAAAAGTTTTAAACTAATTTTAGCTCACGTTAAGGATTTATCATTTTAGTACTGTTGTACTCCGCAACCTTAAAGAAGCATAATTATTATTTTTATAATATCTAGAGTTGTTCTGCGCTTTTGATCATCTTAATGTTAAAATAATATCAGAACCTGGTAAACTATTGTTTTTACTATTTTTATTGTCACTATTATTATTGTTGTTATAACTGTTATTATCAATATAGAGAAAATCCCTATTGCTATTTTTAGTGCTTTATTACACATTATCGCAAAAAAGTAAATTACAAAGAGATTACAAGTAAAGAACAAATTAACTCTACTAGTATTTACAAATTAATCCTGGGATTACAAATCTGTGGATAAAATCCGTATGCAAACTAGATACTGCTCATTTGAACATTTTGAACTCATGTACTACTTAATATTTATAAGATGTCACTAATGAAATGTCAAACTCAAAATTTGAGGTTGGATTAACAGTGAAGTCTTAACCTTTTTCAGAGCCCGGGCAAACTTTGAAAGTTTTGTAACTTAAAAATTATTCAAGATAATCAACGTTAATTCTTTGACTTTTGGTTACTTTGGTAGTAATGATCCTTATGCCAGTAACTGACAGTGCTGTCATCGCCCCTGTCGGTGATAGTTTGAATGTAAAGGTTGTGAGTAACGGTCCTAGTAACTGGTCTTACAATGCCGTCATCGCCCCTGTCGGCAACAGTTTGAATGTAAAAGTTGTGAGTAACGGTTCTAGTAACGGGTCTTACAATGCCGTCATCGCCCCTGTCGGCAACAGTTTGAATGTAAAGGTTGTGAGTAACGGTTCTAGTAACTGGTCTTACAACACCGTCATCGCCCCTGTCGGCAACAGTTTGAATGTAAAAGTTGTGAGTAATGGTTCTAATAACTGGTCTTACATTGCTGTCATCGCCCCTGTCGGCAACAGTTTGAATGTAAAGGTTGTGAGTAACGGTTCTAGTAACTGGTCTTACACTGCTGTCATCGCCCCTGTCGGCAGTAGATGGCCTCTCAAAGTAGCCACTATACATCAAGACATCCTCCTCATCTTCAGCAAGTTCGTACGTTTGGTCGTAATGCGCCATGGCATCCAAGATGTCCTCATCCATCGTAAACAGAATAGTCTGATGAGGAAATTCGAGGAAGAACTTAAGGGAGAGGTCCAAAAGGGTACAATAACTCCTTTGTTACACACCAGAGGCAAGTGATCTAATTACGATTCTCTAATAAATCTGGAAATATATTAAGGTCCAAACATTTCTCGTTCCTAGAAATGTAACCACAAACTAAAAAATCTGAGACCACAAAAAGCACTGATTGCAAAACTAAAAACGAAATAGTGATGTAAATAACAAAAAAATACTAAAGATATTAAAAATAATTCAGGCTGTAACCATGGATATTTCTCTTAAAAGTAATAGACCTTAAACAAAGTAAAGAAACGTAACCATTAGAATATATTACGGAAAGGTGACCACGAACATTGGTTTGGATAAATCTGAACATAAAAATAGCTAACTGAAATTGCATTATAAACAAAATGTGCGAATGAAACCATGAAGGGTAAGTTGTGATAACGGCTGGTAAAATTTGCATTGAAAACGTCTTTCTAAACTGACTTTTTCATTTACTTTCTTTGTTTAGAAATTACAGTTGCTACAGACTGTGTACTCACATCTCCAAAAGGGTCTCCTGCTCCGAGATCTCCACACGCCCTGTGTACGAACACAATTCACGTATCATTATTACCTCTTAAAATAACCTTTAGTTCACATGGATAGTTACACTTAGACATCATTAATTAATTATGGTTGGGCAACCCATAGTTATCTGGAGCCGACAGCATTTTTTCGACTCACAACCCTCGCACGACTATTATGGATCAATAACAACATCAAGAAACAAATGGGCATTTTTCTCTGGTCTAAAAGGCATGTTTTCGGCTGGTCATGTAACTATTAAAGCAACTACTGTAAAATCTTCAGCCTGGATACCTTGCAATTTCTCCTCTGAATATGAGAGATCCGTCCAAAGTGATTTCCACATCTCTGACACCACGAAATGAGTGGATACGGGACTTGTTGTAATTCTGAAGAAAACACAAAGCAGGAAACAAAAAAAGAAACAACTCTCTTAAGCGTATTAGTAAGGTCGGTAATTAAGACTTAAATATTTATCTCAGCCACAATGTCACTCTTAAGAACTAGCAGCCCAAAGGTTCCTCCTTGCCCGAGGTTGATACTGCTTAGAAGTGGCGGTTGTAACAGAATTGGTGATCAGATATCACAAACTGAAGGTTGAACAGAAAGTATACTTACCCAGATTCTGATCATGGCAATCCGCACACAACTAGGAAACGTGATTTTGATAAAATGGTTGCCTTTGGGAGTAAATGGAGCCAGCCACAAGTGCATGTCGTCTCTGCAAAAGAGGAAAATGAAAGAAAACTTGAGTGTTTTAAGTCGCACACCACACTGTACACACCTCTACCTTGATTAATTTCATTTTCTAAACCTTTACTTTAACTTTTTAAGTTCAGGATATTCCACATTTCCTCTGTGTTTGATAAACCCAGCAAAAATTCAAGTAGCTATACTGGAAAAGTTTGTGTAGACCAAGTTGTTCGAGTACGGCATTCAAGTCTTCCCAGATGTTTGTTTCCCGTCAACATTGGCAAGCTTCAAAAACCGGCTCTTTTACGTGGCGCCAAACGTTGCTCTTCACAGGCAGCTTGTCATGTCACGCGTACCATGCCACTTACTATAAAAATTATTTTTAAAAAGTCAAAATTGAAGCAAAAACTTCATTTTCAAAGCAAACGAAGGAAGGTCTCTCTCCTGAGAAGCCATTTCGGACATTTAAGAAAAAAACATACTCAAAAAAGGGCATGTTGTGACGTCTTTTGCGTGCTTTGTGCAGATATATAAACGTCACCCCAGCCAATCAGAACGCACGTTATATCTCCTTTATTTTTTAAAACATAATATGATATAGGACATTATATAACAAAACATAATATAACATGTTATGGACTGAAGATGTAACTATAATGAGGGATTCTATACGGCCTTACCTCGTCCTGTAAACTCCGTCAACTACGTTTGCAATCACTCTTGGATCATTTCCGTATTCGGGCAAGATATTGATGTCTAGCGGATCTGCTGTGATCTGTGGTGGAAAAAGGTACAAAAATAAACAAATTTCGATATATTAAAATTCAACCAGAAACAAAAGACATCAACACGAGGCTCTGGGGAATAATCCATAGAAACTCTAGATCTTATTCCCCAGAGCCTCGTATTGATGTCTTTTATTTCAGGCTGAATCTTAATATATCGAAATTGGTCTATCCGCAAGTTATGCCCTGAACAGCGACTTGTTTGTGACTATTTTTTCAAATAGTCAAGATGTTTGCGTGCGAATTGCCAATAAATCTGTTCAATAGCCCATTTCCGAATTACGCTCCATTGCCGGCAAACAAAACCATCGAATCGAGGCAAAATGCTCAAAAATAAAACAAATGTATAAAAAGTGAGCACCTAGCCTTGACCTGAAGGTTTTGTTTATGAGCAGTGGAGCGTAATTCGGAAATGGGCTATTGCATCTGAGGAGTATTTAATGCTCGAGTTTGCAATAAGTTTTCCGTCAATAATTGAGCGACGAGATTATCACTGTGATAACAATTTAGTTTAATCAACTTTCATTTTCACATTATATACAAAAATAATAAAGAGCTGTGGAAAAATTGAAGATTGAATAAGAGATACCATGGTTGGCATGCAACAGTGGGTTGGAAAAAATTCAGAAACATGAATAATCTGGATGTCCGATATCTGCGATTCAAAATGAAAACATGTTCCGCCACTGACAATCACCATTGACTATAAGAGACCAATCACACTTGGCTATTTCACTTCCGGTAACATACCTCAGAAATTTCCGCTGGTCGCCCAGAGTCTGTAAATACCTCGATCCCATTCAAACCCACGTAATGTCTGTCCCCCCACGTGTCTTTTATGTTCATTATTAGCTCCTTTCCTTTTGGTAGCTGAGGAATTTCAAACTCCTCAACCCTAAAATGTAAGTATAGAGGAACAAATTTAGCAGGCTTAAACTGAAAACCAAAACAAACCTTACCACCTCACCAAGTCACTTTTAACTTTTTGAAAAATAGTAACGAAAACCGAATCTAATCTTAGGTTTGAAGCGAAACAGATTTACACAATCAATTTAGAATAATAAGGAAAGTTGTTAAACTTCTTTCCTGTCATTTACATAGTTTACTTTTCCTGGGTAACAAAGGACAAATACTTCGCTCACAACACCGGAAGTCGACAAAGTGACTCATGGTCGGTCTTCAGTTTTGCACTTTGCCCGCAATGTAGGCGTCAAGTATTTTCTTTAACACCCAGCTAGACAGGGTATACTATGTTAATACTTTGCTTTAAAAGCTTACATCATATTGCTTAAGAGATTTTTAGAAATGTAAGAAATCAGGATCTTACTGGTACTCTTCAGCGCAAGAATACAGGGTATCTTCAGAGGCTATGTTCTCGTCCCGCGAATGCCTGACTTGCTTTGATAGTTCACTTGACAAAAATTCGTCAAGAGCATCACCTGTCCAGACATGATCAGATTTATCAACAGTGAAGTATCGTTCCAGCTCTTTAAATTCTTCCTTTCATTTTGTAAATTTAGTAAAAAAGAAAATAGGACACCGATTTTGTAACTATCTTTGCTAAAGTAAAAAAATGTTTTTGTTTACATTATTCTTACAAATGTCCCTGCGAGTCATGATTGCAAGCGGGTCTAGGACACTTACATGCAACACTTTCTTACAAAATATGGTATGGAAACCAGTATAAGGTGATACCACTATATACTGAGTCTTACAACCTGCCGTTAACTGAATGCTTAAGTATAACCTCAAGATGTGCGTTACAGATAGAAACTTTAGAATAAGACTTCATCAACCAGTTTCCAATTTACTGTTCACTATAGTTTCATATCACATGTGGTGGAATGAACAATGTAATCCCCTGCAAGTCAACTAATTTTGCCATGCTGACATTGTATCAATGTTATCAATGCTATATCTGCGATAATTAACTTCTTTTCTCAGCAGTATAACATGCACTTTTCTAACAGAGCTGTTAGGTGTGCCCACTGACCTTTGCTCGCAAGATCCAAGTTTTGCGTAATCCGTCCTCGGTGAGATTTCTCAAACAGTGAGAGCACATTCAACGATTCCTCCAGACTCTGTTCTTGTTGTCTGTAGTAAATCAAACACAAACGTAAGAACTCCCGTCACGGTACTCTTCCTTGGACATCATGTTACTGTTAGGACCAACAGTGAACGCTAAATCGAGAAAAATAGTTTCTACACAAAACCAAATAGGTAATATAAAGGTTTCAACTAAATAAAGTTGACAATCATTGAGCGTTTTACAGGGCTGAAAATAGCTTACCGACTGATCTTATTTAAGTTAGGCCCAACAGTGTTCATTAAATTGAGGAATAGAGTTCCCACAGAAAACCAATTAGGTAGTATAAAGGTTCTAACCAAGTCACGTTGACAATCACTGATAGTTTTATAGGGCTGATGTTAGCTTACCGATTGATCTGAATACTGTTAGGTCCAACGGTGAACACTAAATCGAGGAACATAGTCCCCACGCAAAACGAAATAGGTAATTTAACGGTTCCAAGCAAGTCATGTCGACAGTCACTAAAAGTTCTATAGGGTTACATAGCTTACCAATATTCACTGACTGTACCAAAAAAGCTGGTTGCTGTACATTTACCACGATACTTTGCAAACCTAACAAAGCCAGCAGGCATAGGGAAAGCCATATATTATATATATTCTTTAGCGATATTCATCCTTATACAATAACAACGCTGTGTATACTTAGTCTGAAGCTTTTATAACTTCGCTATGAGCTTTTTTAGGATTTTCGTACACGTATTAAGATGTATGGGTAAATGTAACAGTCGTCATCTTTTTCAGAACGGTCAACCACACACAATAGGTGTATTTAACTTTGCACTTTCTTTCAGTTGTTTTTGACCTAACAAAATCATTACAAAGTAGCGTTATTCCTGAGAATATGCAACTTAGCATCAATCCTTGTTGTCCTGATTAATGAAAACGCTTTTACACCCCCGACACTTTGTACCTTCTCCATTTAGCTCTTTCACTCTGTCTGGACTTGCTGACAGGCTCTCCACTTGACACGGGAACACGGTCTGAATCTATGATTTCATGCGTCTTCCTATCAGCATGTCCTGAACTAGTTCGGGGTTTCGAATGACCCTTCATGATACAAACAACGGAAGAGTTACTCTATCAGCTAATGCATTGTTACAGGTAAACTCAACACAATCAGACTAAAGAGACCTTTGATAAATCACGTCTGTCCAGGTCTGATACATTTGAACCAATTTATCACTTTATTTTCCAGAATTGATAACACCATCCATAATAGGACAAGTCCTTAAAACCCAACTTAAATCGCCGCTTAAGACAGACCAACCGCACCATGCACTTGCCTGGCGAAAAATTCAGATTGGTATTTGAACAATGCCTGTTTATCGAGGTTTAAGCTTGTGATTCAAAACACGTGCAAACCCGTGAACTGGCCTTTTAATACTTAAAAAATTATAGCCCCATATGTCGAAGCACCCTTGAGAATAACTAGGTTATCTGATTTTAAAAACTTCAGAGAATGTACAGTTTGCGGCAACAGTTGCCTGTAGCACTCATTCCTCCAAGCTATCCGATGTATTTACCGAACTAAGGATTCATTTAGTTTGAAGCTTGAACTTGAATCTGTGCTATATTATGCGAACGATTCGAAAAGAAGAGTTACGTAATGAATCAGAACTTCGCCTACTATGAGGTCTTAAAAGTATTACTAAATACGAATTTATCGACCTCCGGAACAGGTCACCGTTGCTCTACCAACTGAGCTGCAAGGCCAGATGGGACCTCCCACCTGTTCCGTAGATCGTGATTTCGATTCCTGCCGGGGTCAAATATTTTTTCTCATTCTTCATGTGGGCCAATTTCCTTTCTAGGGCTTTCGCTCAGAAGTATTACTTGGGATATTTTTAGAGCACTTTATCTTATCACATTCATATCACTATATCTGTTTATTAGTGCTCAGCGGCCAAACCTTACTGGTTACCCTCTCGCTTATGTCTATATATCTGACTGTACTATACAACGACAACTGATGTGCTAATACTTACGAAATAATGAAACTCTTAACCTAAATGAACTTTATACTATGTTTAAGTTGAACTGCAGCAGCTTTTGTCTTCCTATCAGTGAAGAAAATTTTTTAGGCTGAAGAAGATGTACCTTTTGATTTGAAGAACTTTCCATGGGATTTGCAATTTGTTCTTCCCTGCGCAAATTGGAATACAACATATTAATCAACGCTATCATCGTACACAAAGAAACGCAAGAAATATATACAAAAAATATTTGTTTATGACCAAGCCGAGTGCAAATATATTTCCATTAGAGACTTCGCTTTTGCTGTTATCAAGCTAGAACGGAGAGAAAACGGAGAAAAACAGTTGTCTGGTGCTAACTTTGAATCAGTGATCTACAAAGTGCTAAACGTGAAGCACTGGTCTACAAAGTGCTGACCTTGAAGCCGAATCACGCCTCCTCTCCCGTTTTTCCACATGTTCCTGCTCCGACTCTTGTCTGTTGGGAGTGTTGGATCGCCTACCACTGCTCGGCCGGGAGCGACTTTTTCGTGGTGAGAAGATATCCTGAGCCACATCTGGAAAACTTTCGCTTCTTTTTCTGTCGCTTGCTATTGTAAAAGACCAAAGCATAATTAAAACTGCTTCAAACTGCTTTTTCTGTTCAACTGGCTTGAACCTGCTGGTTAACAAAATGAAGCAAACTGGAAACTATAAAAAATCCTACCTTGGATCTCTTCACCGTCCAACCAGATAGGCTTAGATTTTGGCCTTGAAGATCTGTTACATAAATATAGACAGATGGTTAAAATACAGCTCAAAACAGTCAACAGGAGAGATGTTATCAACTGTTGTTTTACAACAGTTAAAATAATGTACGTTTTGCACTTCCAAACGTTTAAACATTTTCAAAGTAGCTATATTATTATTATTATTATTATTATTATTATTATTTTTATTTTTATTATTATTATTAACGTTATTACCATTATTACTTTTATTTACTTTTTTAAATAGCTACTAGACATCTTAGCCTCCAGTCCAGCCACTTACTTCCTTAGGAGGTCTGCAGCGAATGAAATAAGGCCTCTGCATAGGAGGCTACGGATATATATCTGCACTGACGACAGTAGACATAAAGTCAATTACCTTCCCTTTTTGCTCTTCTTGTCAGAATCCAGCCAAGGAGGCCTGGACGGGAGGGCGGCAGAGTTCCCTCTGAAGGATACAATGGATACAAATGACGAAAAGGTTCCTCACGCTACAGAATCAAACTTTTTAAATCCTGAACATCACGGGCTAAATTGTTCCATATATGTCTAGAAGTGTCGGCAAGGCTAGGGGACATATCTTCAGAATTGTTAAAAAAAAGCCTGTTTGTTAACCCTCGAACAAACAAACTCCAAATCCCTTAAATCATAACATTTGGCATGCAAGCAGCTTTGGGCATCCTAACTACTTTCTATGACAATAATCAAGTTTTGATTAACCATTGTTGCTATGGCAACAGTCATTGCAGAACGCGTCCACCATTTTAAATTTTTCCAAAATTATACTTTTAGAAAATTTGCAGCAAGTATTTTTAAAAATATACAGAAAACGTCTATCTACAGCCTCAAAGAGGAAAATATGAAGAACAGAATGGAAAGGTAGACTAGTCTCCCTAGCTGACTTTTGCATGACAACAAACGATACAAATGCATAACAGGGGAAAGTTATTGTGCCTCTATCTAGATGGTCCATTGGAGGCTACAGATCTATAAACTACAGCGTGCTGCTGAGTTCGTTTGTGTTAAAAGCATGTCACAAATTACAATATACAGTACGAGCCACAAAGTAACTAGTTTATCTACTAAGCGAGGTGATTCTCTGGCTTACAAACCTGATTTCGCTTGAAACCAACTGCTGCGGTGCAGCAATTTCCGTGGATGAGAGGTTGGGGGTCGAGTTTGACCTTTTTGCGTAACAAACATAATTGGTATAAGAAAAGATTAAAAAAACGTTTAAAAGATCACAACTATCAAAAATGTGTTAGTGCAAATTAACACATACGTAATAATAAAGCTAAACATGCAGTTAAACTTAAAGATAGTAAACCACATTTACAAAAAATTGTAGTTCGGACCAGAAGCTCACAAGCTTCAGACATAGTTCTTTATTCAACATTGTAAGCATGACAGAGGTGCTCAATTTAGGTAACAAAGCCAACTATTTTCAAATGAGAGGAATCAACTGACCTCATGGTTGACAGAGGTACCGCAAGTTGGCTTCCCTGAGTTTCTGACTTTAACAACGATTCCAGTACCTCATCTTTTAATCTATAACAAAGAATGAACAGTTTCACTAAGAAAGACCTGACATAACAGTTGGTTACTATAGCAGTTTATTGATCTATAGGTATCGAATGTACTAGTATTGAGTGGAGTGGTCTAGTTCGTTACAGCCTAATAAGGTGTAATACACGGATCAAGAGTTTCAGACTTCCGGTCTAAATGCAAAAGAAAAGTGAGCACTCATTAAGTCAGGCTGTTGTGTTTGGCAATGTTTAACAATGGTCTGACTTAACGAGTGCTCACTTTTCCCTTGAATTTGGACTGGAAAATTTGAAACTCTGGATCAGTGTATTTGTTTCATTTCAAGTGGATATCGCTAGATTAAAAGAGCCAAAAGCCAGAAGGGTCAAACTTTTACGGCCATCGTCTCAGCTGGTGGGCCGTGACGACTTTTAAATAAGGCAGATTGGATGAAGAAGGTAAAAAATATCAATAAAATCTGAAAGAAGTTAAAATATTCATACTGCAAAAAGGTCAAAGACTAATGTACTGAACATGGTTGTGACACCAGCAAAATCAATAATTTTCATAAGTCAGCGTAACTACCGTATAAATTATATGAAACACTGTGTCAAATACTTCCAAAAACGTTTCATGTCTACTGATTGTAACTTACACTGAACCAACTGCTAAGTATTTGTAATGAAAGAAAATCGGTAGCTGAATATCACTTGCGTTACTTAAGTTGGTAATATTGCACTGCTAGATTCACACTCGATTTCATAGAATATTAAAAGGTCTTCAGAATAGAAACAACGCAATATTCTACAATATCTGTTTAAATTTTCCTTGACAAAGACCATTCAATACACGTAAACATTTGTAATCATGAATTACAGTCATGAAAAAACTCGTTTCTTTGTAAGTCCAGTGTTAAGTTTCACCATAAAAGTCTAAGCTACCCTTCTTTTTACCCTGTGATCCTCTTTAAAAGTAAACCCAAAATTTGCAACCACGACAAACTTGAAGTGTGCATAAGTTCTGTTTTTCTAAAATGTTAAACGGAGATTGAGTTGAGCGATGGTACTGGCCAACAATGCTTTGTAACTTTAGCAATTTCTTGCTTCGATATTTTTGCATTCAGATATTTGATTTTGAATTTTGTGCTAATTAAAACATGTAAGAAGCAATTAAGGGAGTAATATCATAGGTGCCAAAATACTCCTTAATTTTGGCGCGAAATGTCAGCGTTAACTTATAATTTCACATGTGAAATTACAGTGTAAAAATCCATCGGCGATTTTGAGCGTAATTTGTCACCCATGATATTAAAAGGTAACCAAATGGCAGACTCGTGAAATTAGAAAATGATTTCACTTGCGTAAAAGGCTCGGGAAATTATTAGAATTTTGACAAAACGCGCGTGAAACTATTTCCTAATTTCACTCGTCACCATTTGATTACCCATACTAATTGGTTTGGCTATTTCCTATTGTAGTGAGACTTTCTTTTCTTAAAAAATTGCGCTTTACCTTCCTTGCTCAAAACCAAGCTCTGGACTTTGAGGCTGCGACTGAGCTCTAGCATTGAAGTTTGCCGCAATGTGTCTGGAGCTTCTTGGCGACTTGTGCTGCGATTGAGGTCGACTTTGCGGGGGTCGAGGAGACAACGATTTACCACTTGACTCACTTGATCTGTACAGCAAATAAAAACACTTGGATTACTACCCCACAAACAAAATATTCAGTCAATTATTTTTTAAAAAACTTCCTTATTCATTTTCAAAACAAATCTTGAACTTGGGTAAAAAATAGAAATTCAAACAACAACCGAATATAAACAAAAATGGTAGTTTTGTACACTAGTATCGACTATTGCTCATTTGTTAAGGGTTATTATATATAATACCTTCACACTTATGTAGCAAGCCTTTGGTTATAATATAACTCTGAAGCTCCTCTTCTTTACGTTGTTTAATTCGATTGAATGAACACATTCCACGCGTAATAAGGCATATCGAAGTAGAATTTTAACTTTTCGTCATTCCCTGTTTTCCAATTATAAATCAAATATTTGTCGCAAATGCACGTGTTAAAATGTGCGAACGAGGTTAGCGCAGTTGGTAAGATCTCTGACTGCCAACCAGGGAGTCCCGGGATCAATACCTGTCCTCAGCGGTCGAGGGTTGAGCTTTGAGCGACCTTCTTTCGTCATGCCGTTCGTGGACAGGGGCATTAAGCCGATGGTCTAGTCTCTCGACATTCTGTCGAAGGACTTACCGTTGTTGTGGTCTATTAACTGATAGTGTAACTTAATATCTCAAGACAGAAATCAATGGGGACTGCTGATAGCGGTCTGCCTAAGACCCTAAACCACTGAACCAAATATTTGATGTGAAAAGGTTGCTTAAAAACCCCGCGGGGAGCACTTGATTGCGTGTGTGTAAAATCAGGCATGGTATTTTGGTCAACCTGCGTGATGTCGAAAATGAACCCCGGATAACAACAAAGATCCCCTGTATTTATCAATTTATGTTACGTTACTCACTCCGATGATGGTGGTTGTTTCCTCTTTTTGAAAACGTTTTTCGTCTCTGGCTCAATGACTGGGACTCTCTCATCCATGTCCGCTGACCGCCGAAGAATCACAGTCTCACTTCTGACAACTGGTTCTGGAATAGACTGACACAGAGAAAACAGGTGTGTACACATCTGTCACCACTTGTTTAAGTTTCACAGTATTGCTTGTCAAAATAAATGTATTTCCAGAGTTTCATGACTTGGAATCATATGAACGCACAATTGACGAAAGGTCAGAAGTTTGAAGCAGTAACTTGCACTACAAACAAACCCTATGTCCAAGCTCCCGATGGTACAGTGTAAAAAAAGGAAAACAATGTTTTCCTAACAAATCTTGGCACAAATATAGAGTAGAGTATTTTGGAATTTTGCTGTAATTCAGTATTGGAAATCAGTGTTTTTCTTAAGGTTTGGGAAATGGGGTACAGTAAGTGGGAAAGCAGGTACACCTGGGTTGGAAGTCATCAGGCGCCAAAGGTGCAAGCATCTAGAGGAGTCTGGGGGCATCCCCCAGAACATTTTAGAATCCTGGAAAATGATGCATTTTTGTGCATTTGTGGACTTTAAAAAATTTGCCAGACCAGCCTTTGCTCATCCTTGGAAACCCAGGGCATCCCGGAGAGCAAAATCGAGGACACGGGGGAGGGAAAAGGAAGTCCAGTCCCCACTCTTCGCCCTTCCCTTCCTCTGTTCTTCTCTGTTCAGTTCGTCTTCCCTTACCGACGCCCTGGGTTTCCGAGGATGGCCTTTGCTTGGGAAAGGCGGTACAGCTACGGGGGAACGTCGGTACAATGTACCGGTGTACCGGCCTTAAGAAAAACACTGGAAATACACCAATAGGGACGCCTAAAACCCTGCATTGTAAGATGATTTAGGAAGCAAAAATTGACTTAAACTTGAACAAAAAAGAAAGAGGTTAGGAGAGGTAGTCGTTTAAACCAATGGAGACCAAATACAAGTCAGTTTCGATAGAAACGTTCACCTTGCAACCAAACATTGCAGCCCCTGGAAATCAAACAATTCATGACCACGCCATGCGCAGATGCCAGTGGGAATGCAGGGACATTCTCTAATCCTGAGTTCGTCTTTTGACACATACTAACTAATCTTTGGTAGGGAATTTTAACCCAGGTCCCGGTCTAATCTGCGGCTTATCGGCCCTTGTCAGCGGTACCTGCTGATCCTCTCTTTGGGTCGGTTCGGATTCTGTAGTGCTTGCTCGGAGATTAATTATTTTGCAGTAGTCAAACACTTGGTTTCCACATCCCTGGAATATGAGAGAACATCACGATGAATCACTACAGTATCAGTACAGGAGACCCAGACTCTATATGAGTAACCGTTTTATACAGGATATCATATTCCTATGCGAGGTCAAAATTACGTTTTTGTATAGACCCTATGCATAAATGGTAGCTATTTTCATATTCTTTTGTTTGCATTTAAATTAGTCTGACTAGCCTCGTTCTTAAGTCAAAAAAATCAAAAGAATATATTAACCTGAACGAGGCTCGTCAGGCTAATTTAAATACAGACAAAAGAATATTAAAAATAGCCGCCATTTATGCATAGGGTCTATGGAGACGTCGACACACATTTTTAGGTTAATTGAAAATCAGAGCAAAAAACATTTAGTAACTGCTCGCAAATTTGGATGTGAAATGACAAAACTAAATAAATAACACACCTTGTCTACTGTTCCTTCCCAGACCAACTCTCCTCCAATAAATAGCCTGGCGTCTTTCACTCCAATTGCCAGATCCTAAAAGATAAACATCACTTCTTCGGTGAGAACATGGACCACAGCATTGACAGATTATGGAGAATGTTGTGAGCACCGTATCTAGACATTTCATCGAATTTCTCTTCTTTGTTAACGTGAGCATCCCTTTCGAGTTGTTAAGACTGTTCTAGTCTTAGTTATGTTTCATCAGAAGCTCATAAGACTAGAAGCGTATAACTACAATCACAGGCGTGCACACTTTCCCGACCAATCAAAATGTTTT
>JAOBYE010036234.1:0-15767 GCA_025403585.1 Parazoanthus swiftii | reverse complement strand
GAATATGTATATCAAAACCCATAATACGTTACATTACATTACATTACAATGCATTACAATACATTATATTACATTACGATACATTACGTTAATGCTTGTTCCCCTTAAAAACTACATTATAATAATAAAGTGGAGATTCACTCGTACACTCTTATACAAATTGTGAGACTTAATGTACCAAAGAAGAAATCTTGGTGTTCCCTTTAAACTAATCCAAACTTACTTTGAGAGGG
Organism: Parazoanthus swiftii; assembly: GCA_025403585.1. Taxonomy (NCBI): domain Eukaryota; kingdom Metazoa; phylum Cnidaria; class Anthozoa; order Zoantharia; family Parazoanthidae; genus Parazoanthus; species Parazoanthus swiftii. The sequence goes on along the minus strand of JAOBYE010036234.1, from coordinate 15,534 downwards.
GTTGACAAAAAGCTTTACCACTCAACTTGCATCTTTTAAGGAGTTAAACTGTTTGGTGTTAATATAATTTATAAGGAACCAAAAATTGCCGTTTGTTTTCGCACACTTCAAGGACGATCTCCGACAGTTAAAAATAGTAATGGGAAGATTTTCGATCGTAGGCAGTGGGTTTGTTCGTCGTCAGTACTTATTCTTAACGTGAAGCGCTGAAAACTCCCTTAAATCAAAAACAAAAGTTTAAACACAAAGCAATGGCGATGACTTACAACGCTGGGATCCAATGGATCAGCTGCACTCACTGCTGTCTTTGCCACGGAAATGACATAATCTGGCGCCTCAAACTGTTCAAACAATCGCATGACCTGCAGAAACAAGACAGGAGATCTGAGAAAATATAAAATAGATATCGGACGAGGACACTACAAACGAAATGCAGTAAATGAGGGATAACTAAATGTTCGGATCAGAGGCCCAACATCCTTTGCGCGTGTCTGCAGTTTTGCACAGTTGAAAACTACCGGTAGGTAGCGGCTGTCATCTAAACTCAGTTCTATTGCAAGTGACTGGAGTATTGATTATTCTGATCAAACTATAGCCTCTTAAAGTTTAATCATAGATATTGACTACTGTGTTATTCGTATTTAGAACATAGCTGGTAATTTTTCGCGCACTTTTTGTATGGCGAGAGCGTGCATCGATAACTATAGTTATACAAAACATATTACAACACCGACTACGTACAATAACAGAAGATATTTCCGTTGTACAAACCAGAGATGTCAGATCAGAAGTCATGCTGACGCTACGATTCTTTCTCATTAAAATCATTTTACCAGTAAACTTAACCCTTCATTCCCAAGTGTCAAATGGTCAACTGTTAAATTCTCATGACTTACTCCCCATACATTTCCCATTAATAAGTTGAGAAAATTTCGCATTATATGTTGGAGAGTTTGGAGAGAATGATCAGTTCCCTTAATACCGCAACAAATCAATTTATTCCACACTGATACTGTATGAGAAGGAGAAACGTTGGTAACTTGGAGAGGGCGATAACGTTATTTAACTAATAATATCATTTAGATACTTCACTTCTCAAGTTACTGCTCAGATGATGGATTATTTGAGTAGCTTAACAACCACATATAAATTATTTGCTGATTCCCGATAATTGGTTAAAAGTCCAAGGTTCGTTGACCAAATTGCATGAAAATGTAGCATCTTATTCCTCATACCAATGAAGTATTTCCAACAACTGCCAACGTGTTTTATGACCACGTCCTACTTTTCCTTCTCTACATCCTTTGCTTTAGCCTAATCAAAACGGGCAACTTCTTAGCAACCCTTTACCTTGATATAATAGAGCACAATTAGTTTGGTGGGGTCATCTTCGTCTTGTTGAAGGAGCTTCTTCATGAGCGAATCCTCCAGACCTGGTAAGAAAAAAACGTTGTTTTGCCACTAGAAGATCTGGTGTCTACAACATAACTGTTATTCATGGCTAGTATTCAAGGTCAAGGTCATAGTTACAGTTCAGGTCATGTACACGGTCCGTCAGGATCTGTATCAGGGGTGGTCAGGGTAGGGCGTCAATTTTGGTGACAGGACCAGGGTCATTGTCACACAGGGTCATAGCCATGTGCAGTCGTGTTTATGGTCACAGTTACAGTCACAGTCACTGTCACAGTCACTGTCATGGTCACAGTCACTGTCATGGCCATAGTCATGGTCACACTTACAGATACAGTCACAGTTACAGTCACTGTCATGGTCACAGTCACTGTCATGGCCATAGTCATGGTCACACTTACAGATACAGTCACAGTTACAGTCACTGTCATGGTCACAGTCACTGTCATAGGTTACAGTCACTGTCATGGTCATAGTCATGGTCACAGTTACAGATACAATCACAGTCACTGTCATGGTCACAGTTACAGTCACAATTACCGGTACGGTCACGGTCACGGTCACGGTCACGGTCACAGACACAATCACAGTTACAATCACAATCATAATCACAGCCACATTCATTTCATGGTCACAGTTTGGGTCATGATCACAGTCAGGGTCAAAGTTAATGTTTAGGGTCACATGACCAAAATCACTGTCACATATTTCAATAGGAAAAACCTGTCAGAGAATAGATGTGAGAAGTGATGTGAGAAGACATGTGAGAAGACATATCCCTGTCTCTCCACTACTCACCAATTCCTTTGGCTGCTTTAGAGAAACACTCCAAAGCCTTGCTGTGTTCCCCAAGCACTAGGTACGACTTGCCAAGGAGGAAGCACCGAGACGTCTGGCATCTGTCAAAATCATACTCCAGCAATAAACGGCTGTATTCCTGAAGCTGTAGACACTGGAAATTGGACACCAAAAACTCTGGAAAAAGAACACTACTCCTGGCCGGCCAGCTGCAGCACTGGAGGTCAAGGAAACATCATAAACTCATAACCTTGTGATTATAAGTACTGAAAGTCTCAACGGAAGCATAGCTCCCAAAAACATTTTTGAAAAACAGCGAAGCAGAAGATTTTATTCCCCAAACGAGAGAAGAAGAGAAGAGAATCTTTACCTAAACGCTGAAAGATACATTGTAATGTAGTCAACAGGTATAAGGTTGGATTCCTTGCACAGATCAAATTAACCGTAGAAGCTATAAAAACCCTTATTTTCCTCTCCATCCAAACAGTCTGCAGGTCATGTGAACCAAATATAGATATGCAGTGTAACCCCGTTAATATGGACACACCGAGCTATAAACATTTTATAAACATTTGGCCAAATTTTATAGCTGATCGTATTATCTGATTTTGTAAAGGAAATGGCTGTTTTAAAAGACCAGGACACGGCGTGTAACAGTCACTTCCAATTGAAAAAAATAAGTTATTGTCTGTCGGAATATATTTTCTTTACACATTTCAGGCTTGTCTTTGACTTGAGTGGCCGTATTAACGAATTGAAATGCAAAGGAATCTACACGTTGGGATTTCAAACTGTGACCACTGGCCGTATTAACAGGGTGGCCGCATTAACGGAGTTTTCTTAAAAGAAATGACTGCCATTCCACCGGACAAAACAAGTGACCATTTTAAAGAGGTTGCGGTAAGGCTGGATTCCACTGTATCGCAAAACGGTTAAGGCTATACTGAAATTCTGGATTTAAATATCAAACAAACCAAAACAGTATCTTTCCAAAATGGTAGTTTCAACCAGGTCGAAAATTCCTTCCTCAAATGTATCCCTAAGTACTCGACATCCGCTCTTAAAACCTGTAACTCGCAATCTGAGGATACAGAAGATGAACCAGCGTATAGAGGGCCTCATTGAGTAGCACCGTCCAATATGGACACATGTTCTGTGCCATTTCTTGTGCCACTTTGTTTGTGAGTGCCAAGTTTTTCTTGAGTTGTGTGCCACCCACACCACACAGAAAGAGCTCCATTAACATCATCTGGGGCTTTTCTGGTTGATAGAAAGAACATCATTGTTAGATCTCAACAATTTACAGCGGTAAAACAGATAATTTCCTAATCATTTATCCACAAGTACTCATTCTCGGGGATCTTCTTCCTCGATTACCAAAAAATTCTATGACTTTTCCAGCAAATTTAAAGGTCTAATGTGCTTTATGAAGGATCTGCATGGGAAAAAGATTACTAAACTTCACAGACATAAAATATATAAACCACATTTATTTTTGATACAACGGTCAAAAGAAGGCCATGGCAAAACAAAGCTCAATATAAAAAGGACGGTATAATTGAGCTAAAATATTTTTTGCTCAGCACTTGAGCGGTATGGATCACCAGTTGTTTCAGCACCAACAGTTTCATTTCAAAGCAGCCTTATCTCTTCCTTGACCTAGGTTCCAGGTCATTATAATAACAATGGCAAAGCAAGTTCAAAGGAAACGGAAAGCACTTGTACACATTAACACACTTACCATGAATCTGTCTTGCCTGCAAACCGTCACTGATTTCCAAAGCAGCCAGTTGTTTTAAATTAGACTCTCTGCAGAAGTTAATTATAAAATATTTAATATCACATAAAAAAATCAAGAGCATTGTTGCAACAGTAAACTAAGGTTTGGGTTTCATCGTTTGGTTCAAGGTTGGGAAAGTTAGAAGAAACGTCAAACATTTCACTTTTCAAGGAGTATAAAATGATTAGCCATTGTATTGGTATTTAGCAACTGTTAATTGTTTGTCACGTGTTCAAAAATAAGGTAATAGTGAGAAATTAATGCAAGATAGTTTTGCAAGTAACACAAAAGGAATCGCCCCTTGTGGTATTTTCAATTATTGTCTAAGCTTAGTCTTACAGCACGACTAAACACGTGGCAAGAATAAATTTACACTGTAAGTTTTTGCTCAATTTGTGGTTGGGAGGCAGCCATTCGAGAGTCCTGGTTACTGACAGCCTTAACTAGAAAACTGATCCAGCACACCTTCAATATCTTGCGAGAAACCACCAAATGTTCCTTGTATAGATCAAGTGCGGCCACGGTTTGGCACGTTGCACTGTAAAAGCCCTATATAAGGGATCCATGGCCAAACAAGTAGTCCCAATATATGAGAGGCCTTATTGCACAAGGGACCCCATTGTATTAGGGGTCCTGTTGTATAAAGGAAGCAATTGCTGCATCAATGAAAAAGCCCAAGCATGGATCCATACAACAAAAAATCAATAAAATACATTTATCCCTCCACCACTTACATTATTCTTAAAAAAACACGTAAATTGACCTGGCATCTTCTGAATAAAGTTGCAAACACAAAAGTTGCAATTACGCAGTGTGGCTAACAGAATCATCATGGAAATGAAACATAAGTTGGCAGATATATATTACAAAAACGAACACTGAAAGTTCTCTTTAATAGTCTAGTTTTGTATTCGTAGTTGCCGCTGATTACGATGACTACAGACTCGTTTTTACAGAGTCAGCCTCGACTTGATGTTAAATATTCATATATAACAGTGTAGACACACTGTGTATTGTTTGATGCTCGGACTTCTAATTGTTCTCTCTGGTAAATATGTATAATCAACACTACGTCGAGGCTAATGCTGTAGAAATGAGTCTATGATCTTTGCAATCAGCGGTAACAGGGATAAGAAACTGAACCATTTAAATTATTATACTATACATATTGCAAAGATTCAGAGCACTTCAAAAGTATACTTCTGAACTGTTTCTGTTCGCACGATATACGCAAGTTACTGGAAACATTACTCTACAGAATACATACACAGCATTAGCGGGAGCTGGTGTGACCCTCTGTTCAGTGATCCAATAGATGCTGTAGAAAATCCTCAAAAAAGTGACTGTTCTTGGAATATACTTAGTTTTAAGGGCATGGGACGTCTTTGGATCAAGGCCCATCTGGAAGCGAATTAGGTAACTGAATTAGAACTAAGCTCGGTTAGATTTTGAAAAGCAGTCAAGCTCGAGTAATCTTAAAAGCCGCTGATCTCCAAGCTCCATCTGCTTCCTTTTCTAAAAACCTTAAATTGATAAATTTCTTTCCCGGGGGGTATTCAACCTAAGTTTGAGTAGGGGGTTCCGCCCAGACACTCACCTCACTCACCCCTCTTTATGAAAAAAATTCTCGGAAATTCATACCCTGTTCATGACTTTGAGTTTAAATTTCACACATTTATTCGCTAAAAAAACCCTGCTTGGGATAAACTTCCGAAAATCCAAAAATTCTATACCCCGTTTATGATCAGAAAGTCAAAAAAGTTTACCCTGAACTGAAGGGCGGCACCTCCCCATATGGCTTAGTATGCACCCTGGACATTTTTATGTAGATAAAAAATTGAGACTTTGGGATTAAGACCTACTCTACATCACCGACTCTGAAGATTGCTTAGGCGTCAAACTAGGATTCACCGAGCCTTTCACAATTATGTAATGTATAATTGTTAAAAGCTCATTATCTCCTAGTTTGTGCATGTGTATGTGTACGTGTATGTGTACGTGTATGTGTGTCTATGGGTGTCTATGGGTGTCTATGGGTGTACCTACCTTTGAACCAAGTCTTTCTACAAGGCTCAGTAACACCAGAAGGTCCCGACACAGGGCTAAACGACTCTCGACCATATGACGAACAGATAACAACAAGAGAGAGCACGCCAACTTGCTGCTGAATAACTGCCGACAGCTAAGCTGATGAGCGGCCTCAAAACCTAAACCACCACATAATGTTGTTTTATCAGAGCACAAGAGTCATTACAGAAACACATCTCTACTAAGTTAAAATAAAAATATAAGGGTAACAAACGCACATTTGAATTGTAACAGATGACAACAAATTGTTTCTCAAAAATGAGCAACAGAACAGTAACCAGGGCTCGATTTTTACTGTCGTCCGGTCGTCAGAGACGACTGAAATCTTCGTGGGACAACCAAGAGTAGTAGAAGAGTCGTCCTTTGGACGTCTAGAACCAGCCGGTTGATAATTGTTACAAATTGATTTGGTTTGGCCTTACTCCCAGTTGAAAATTTAAATGGAAAAAGGTATAAAACACGCTGAAACACCTATTACAGCTGTCTGAGTCACTTTTATTTAGGACGACCTCAACTTTTGAAGGACGACTAAAAAATAAATCATGGTTGCTCCGACCATGTACAACAAGAAATTTTCCTTAAAATCGAGCCCTGGTAACTGATCATCAATGACATAGTTTGGACTCCATTAAATCCTAGACAAATTGAAGATTATTTTAGGCGGAGCCAGCCACTAAGTGACCACAGATTCTGAATACCAATTCAAATACATTCTAACACTTAAGGACTCCAACAAAACATGTTATGGAGAAATTTGAAATTCTCGTTAAAAAAATTTCAGAGTGGACGATCAGTTCCTTTATTATCACAACCAAACAACTTGTTTTATACTTATAATGAAAGGAGAAGATAGATACTGATAAAATGGTGTGAGTGAAAGAGCTAAAAAAATCAGAAACATGTCTTCTGTATCAGCATAGGCAATAAGATCGGTTTTGAGAAATGATTTGATTGATGTCTTAGACTCTTCAACTGCTTTCATTTGTATTTTTAAATCTGATGATCATGCAGATCGATAGTGATGTCCAGGCCAGTGCCTGATTATTCAGATTGGTCTTACATCTTCAAAGCCCTTACAGGAATCAAAACTTTATATTAATGTCTGCATACCGGTTTCTTCAACTGGAAAGTCTTGTTCTGTATCTGGAAGCCATTCCGTGAGGTCCAGTGAGTTCAGAATCACATCAAAACATTCCAATAGATTCTTGACTTTCAGCAAACTATACAAATAAGATTATATAACAGATATTGTAACCATTGTATTTCATAAAAACTGTACTATCTGCCTTTAGAACATATAGTTGATAATTTTTCGTGCGCTTTTTGTTTGGTGCGAGCGTGCATCTAGAACTCGATAGACGCACGCCCGTACGTCTATTAAATCGCTACACACGAAAGCAAACAAAAAACGTGCTTTGGAAAAACTTGAGACTTTCAATAGGAAAACGAAACATTAAGTGAAAGCGACGAACAAGAATTGGAAGGAGAACTACCGAACTTCAATTTGGATATGGATTTCCTTTTCGAAAACAAACCAGTCGGTGAACAGCGGTTTGTAACCCTGAATGAAACGGAAATGGACAAAATATTGCAAAACCGAAACATCGAAAAACCAAAAAAAGTCTACTAAGTGACAATGTTCTAAAAGAAATGGTCCATACTTTATTGTGCGTCAATCGAGTTATGGATGCACTCGGGAAGTTGGGAGAGCACTTGAGAAGCTAGAGAAGCACTCGGCTTCGCCTCGTGCCACTCAAACACTTCTCTTATGCTCTCCCAACTTCCCGCGTGCATCCATAACTCGATAGACGCACGCTAAGCATGGACCATTTCTTGAATGACACACACATACTTTTACTCACTCTTTCTCTATGCTTCATGCTTAGGCTTTTCGTCTTAAGATTGTTGGATTCGTAGGACATTTTGCCGGAATTATACCTTTTACAATATGGGAAGATAATTTAAACAAGAAACATTCCAGTTGAGACTAGCTCTTCACATAAGTGGTTTTGCAAAACAGCGTTTCTTGCAGCATCCTGCAAAAACTGGTGTAATAGGACTCAACAAAAATAAGTCCGGCAACTTGAACTTCTGGGAATTAAATTCTTTACAAGAACCTTAAACCTACCTTTCAATTTCTCGTTCAAATGCAGAATTTGTTTGAGGTTCAACAAACTGTTGATCTTCGTCACTGCAATAATAGAAAAAAAATAATTGCATTAACTACAGCCATTCCATTAATTAACGGGAAACTACGGTCTAGATGAAGTTAGTTTTTATATACTTAAGCCTAACTCCTGATAAATAAAAATTGCGTTAGCATTGACATGTTGATCAACGTAGCAGTGAAGCAAATATTTGAATTCAGTTCAAAATGCAAGATTTTGACTTTGTTTTCTCCCATCTTGTTTTGACCACAAGAGGGAACAACTGATTTTACCAACCTCACATTTGACAACAAGGCCACAGCAATCTGTTCTGCAGTTAATGCAGGATTACACTTGAACTTGAGATCATTCTCCAGTGCCGCAAGACTGTCTCCTGAAAGCTAAAAAACAACACTGCTATGGAAGGATGATTTACATAGAAGGAAATGTAGCTAAGAAAAATACAACATACATACATGTAACATAACACTGCACGGCAGAAAAGGACAAAAAAATAACACAGCAATGCAACGCGACCACCGTAACACAACACAGACGGCGTTTTGCACCGAAGTGCGGACGTTAGTAAAACCTTGAACGGGGAACGGGGTCAGGGAACGGTCAATGTGAGTCGGGGAACGGTCAATATTCACAATATCTGCGGCGATGCTTGACGTTCTTAATTGTTCCAATCCCCCAGCCTCCAAATAATTTGTAGATTCTCACATCTCAAAACTCATATTGACCGTTCCCCGTTCCCGGTGATAGTAACGCCCCCGATGTGCAGCACACTGCATCACAAAGGAATACAATGTAACATATTACAACAAAGATACCTGACATAACATAACATAACATAACACAACATAACATAGAACAGCAGCACAATGCAACACAACAAAACACAACATAACATAACTAACATAATAAAACACAATACAATGCAATCCAATAGTCCAGTTTCATATTCGTAGTTGCCGCTGGTTACAATGACTACACAGGCCCGTAGACAAGAATTTTGTTGGGGGAGGGGGTACAAATTTCGTAAACTTGGACTCTTCAAAGCCAAACTTATGAGACAAACACATTTATGGCCGGTTTTTTTTAGCCGTTTCGCTTTGCGGTAGCACCAACTGTTACGACAAACCCATTCGTGCTTCTTCATCGTCTTATTAAACCTCCCAATGCGGACCTTTTTGGGTCCATGGGGAGGGGGGGGGGCGTGCGTACACACCCCGCGCACCCCCCTGCCTACGGGCCTGCTACAGACTCATTTACTCAGCGTTAGCCTCGACTTGGTGTTGAACATACATAAATACCAGCGAGAACGATTAGAAGTCTCAGCCTCCAAAAAACAGAGTAGTAAACGGTTCATTGGTATTTATGAATATTTAACATCAAGTCGAGGCTTACGCTGAGTAAACGAGTCTGTAATCATTGTAACCAGCGGCAACTACAAATACGAAACTGGACTATACCACACCACACCACATAGAACCAGACGATCGGCAGTTTCTCACGTGACCTCAATAAGCCAATCGGAGCGCGCCGCCTCGATTTGGCATATGGCACCATCCCAGAAAGCAATTCAGGCAAAAAAACACGAGTCGTGATTCTGGATATTGAACGTCATTTTAAAAATGCAACCGCGCGCGCAAGGAGTTGTGGGATGGTGCCATATACAAGATGAGTCCGGCGTGCCTTGCGCGGTTAGTCCGTTCACCTGGAACGGTATAGTACAGGTATAGAATAGTACAGAACAGTAAAGAACATCTCACAGCAAAGCACAACACAATACAACACACCTAGACGTTACGCAACAGAACACCTTGTAACGCGATCTCACACCACAAAAAACACAATTCTAGTATAGCTGATTACTCACCTGTTGCGACACAAGCCTTACAGCATTACCCAGAACGGACAAGTTTTTCATCAACAGTTTATCTAAAATTAGTGGAGATACAAAATCATTATAATATTTTATTTAGATTAGATGACAGATTTCGCTAGGGGATACAACAACACAGATGAAGTGAATTAGCACAACTTACCTTCAATCAAAAAAGGCTCTAAAGCCCAAATGTCACTATCCACTTCACCAGCCAAGAAGCAAAGGTTTTCAACAGCATCACATGGTCTCAGTAGAGAGATTGTTTCCTATAAATATTGTAACAGCAACAGAGTTGTCAGTTGATACTGTAGCAAGATTTAACTACTATAAATACCAGCTCACGAGAAGTTGCATTTTCTACTTGTATGTCACCTTACGTACCTACGCAAAGATACACGAAAACCCGCTTTAAAAAAGCAACCAGCACATACTGTGAAAAAACTTTACAAGTATTTCAAGCACTCATTAGAACAGTGCCTTCTGGGGCCATTTGAGTAGCCAGATGGAACTAGTCTAAGTCCTCTCGTAGTTTTTGGAATGGCGATATATTGTTACATAAACCAAACACAAAACTAAACTAAGCAGATAAACACTGAGCTACATTTTTTTAAGTTTAAACTTATGAATTGGATACTGGTCAGAAAATTGGACTTCGACTTCTTTCTTTTCTGTTCAACCGAAGAGGTTTTCACTCAATCCCCAAGGATTGATTATTTTCCTTTTTCATTTTCTCAAACACTGTAACTACTGGTACTGATAAAAGTTATTGTATTGTATTGTATTATTGTATTGTATTCAAACGACAGAGGGGCATGGCGGCCATGTTGGTCTCTCAAACAAAAGAAACTAATTAAAACTTCATTGTAAAAGGGCACCAACCTGGCGGCTCTGACGTCACATGAAAACCAAGAATACGTGTACTAGCTTACCTTTCGCAGTAGACACACCAGACCTGTGTGGTGATCTACAAACAAACCCATCGGCTTGCACCCAACCTGTTACAGGATTGACACAAATAGTGAGCGAGTAAATTCTCGGAAGCCGACGTAAGTAGAGCGGGATTTTCACCAAGTAATCATAGCAGCGAAGGGACTATACTTGTAGCTCACTTTTTTAAACAGTGAAAAGACGAAATATGTCTTTTATACCAAAAATAGTGAACAGAAGTAAAAAAAGAAGAAACTTTAAATATCAGATGAGTAGAAACACAGAAACTCCTTTCGTTACTTCTTTCACTCATGCGAGCTCGGAATAGCGGCAGTTACTCGAAACTTGAGCACCCAATCAGAACCCGCGACAAGCACTATTTGCCGATTTGGTATGTGCTTATCCGATCTGTTTCTGGCCGTTAGCAACTTGGTAATGAAAATAACACACTATTCAGACCATGTAGGAGCAAACAACAATGGCAAAAGGAAATAAATGTTTCTACCAATATCAATTGTAAGGATTCATCATAACATCACAAAATTAACATTGTTAATTTGTTGTCAACAGCTGTGACTGATTAATGAGTACACTAATTTGAACACCGACTAAGTTTCCAAAAGATAATTAGAATGACATCGACAAGGATGGAGTTCTGTTGACGATGTCAACTACAACATTGATCAATTATGTTCATGCTGATAATAGTAGTGATAATAATGAAGGTGGTGATGAAAATGATGATGATGATGATGGTGATGAGAATGATGCTGCTGCTGATGATGATGATGAGAATGATGCTGCTGCTGATGATGATGATGGTGATGATGATGATGGTGATGATGATGATGATGATGGTGATGAGAATGATGCTGCTGCTGCTGATGATGATGATGGTGATGATGGTTTATGATGATGATGATGAAGATGATGGTGGTGGTGGTGGTGGTGGTGGTAGTGATGACAACGATGATGCTGAAGAGCCGATTTGTTAGACAATGAGGAGGCAGGGGATGGTAGGGTGCCAAGTGTACTCACTTCATGGTATTGCACAACATAGGAATAAAATCTGGACCAACATCTCAGCTGTAGGTCATAGTAATCATCATAAAACATTTCATAATCCGGTGCAGACTGTTGAATCTGAAAAATAAAACACAAATATTTCCTGAACCTTTCTACAGACTTCTTAACGACATGATGTAACAACGACTGGCCTGAGGCTCATATTTATATGAAAAATGCAAGTGAAGTGCAGCATATTGTATGGAATCCCTCTCAAACGGTCTGTTGTCTGCTCTTCCATGATCATCAAAGTCTAAATTTTAAAGATTTTGTGAATCTAAACAAGCTTTAATATGATACAATTACTTGCTTTGACTAAGAAAAAACACCTTGTGACAATTACGAACTATCCACAAAACGCATACACAAAATATTATACTGTTTTTTCAATACATGTACCTCACAATCAACAAGGTTGATAACTCGTTCTTTTAGTTCTTGTCTGGAAATTGTTACAGCGGATTGAAGGTCAGTGATATCTTGGGATGAATGCTGATAGATCTGCAAGAATAACGGAGACAAAAATTCAGTTATCACCATCGTTACTCATAAGGGCATAACCAGATGTTTTCACGGGAGGGGGAAGGGGGTGTTCCAAGGCGGATCTCGAGAACGAAATAATAAACGTTTTCTAATCAATACTAGTGTTAACTCAATTTCAGTAATCCTGATTCCATGCAAAACATAGTTACAATACTGAAATAATACGAATGATCGACTTTAAAGCAATATTTGTCTTTGTGTACTGCCCTTAACCGGTAATGCACAGGAGGTATGTTGTTTCTCGTTGTTTTTTGGAGTATGTGTGGAAGTACAAATCTACATTTTCAAGTAAAACTCTTTTTCTTAGCATAAAACCAATGTGCTTCCAGAAAGTTTGAAATTGCCGCCATTTCTCATACGTTGCAGCTGTCACTCCCAAACCCTGATCGCGGGCTCGTATGCAGGTGCAGACTTCTTTCAGCTTTGTTACATCTACTTGCACACACATCCATAAAGCTCTTGGTTTTGAGTGTTGCAAGTTTTGGTTTTTGATTGAACTTACCTGAATGGCTTTTAAAATAGAGTAGTTTGAGAACTTTCCGGGAGAGAAGATCTGATCCAAGTACACTTCCTATGAAATGAACAAAATGAGTGGCAAATCAACGTTGACTATTTCGCCTCTCGAACTGAACATTTTTCATTTCACAATACGCACGTTGTATAGAAACCAATCGTCAACATGTGCAGCACACTTTTGGAAATCACGACACAACTTGTTTAGTCTTTAGTGAATATACGTTTTAAAACGTACGTTAAAGTTTGCATCCATTAGAAAAGAACGTGATATTAAACATAAATCTGCATTTCTCAGAAACGTTTAGGTGGGGTCTTAGGAGCTTACGGTTACTTCAAGTAAAACAATTTTATTGTTTCAGGTTTCACACATGTACATGTACAAGACAGCTCATTCTTACTCTTGGTTCCTTATCAGGTGGAACTGGTACAGCATTGCCTTCTGATGGCTGTAAATTCACACGTTTCCACTCTTGGATATCAGGTTGTCCTCTGGAATTACATCACACAGAATTATTAAAATTATTATATGGCTTTCTAATTTCGCGTGCTTTGATTGGTCAATTTCAGGTCCGTAAGTTGCCGACCTCTAGTTCTGGAGAGGCTGTCATTTACAGCCTCGCTTGCTCCAAATAATCAACAAAGCCATATAATAAAACACCTTATTAGCCTCGTTTGCTCGGTCCGTACGGCAAGTTATGGATCCTTGTTTTTTCTTCTTTGTTTTCATGGCCCAAGCGCTCAGGAAAAATTCGGTCAATAACTTACCGTACGGACCTCGCACTCGGTTAATAAGAGGTATGTACTTCACTTCTTAATGAGTATTTACACAATGTATTGTACGCATGTCTACAGGTATCTTCAAAAGGTACTATAGTTGGATATAGATGTTACATATCAGAGTTACATATTCAGGATTTGTACAGTTATTTGAATGCAAAATTCCAGACTTTTTCCAGACTTATTCCAGACCTTTTTTCCCATTTTCCAAACTCAAGAATTGGTGACTGTTTTAGAAAAGGTGTTACAGACAGTTGCCATTAAACACTATTTTATTTACATGTATTATGATAACTCATTACATAACAAACATACCCTTCAATGGCAATATGTTGGACAGAAGTCTCTCCTTCACTGCTTGTCCATACACTCCACACATGTGTTGGCGTCATGGCAAAATCAACGAGGTTTCCCTTTTTAAAGAAAACAAACATAAGACAAAGTAACAATCTAAAAAGAGTAACCATCAAGGGACTCTACGCAGCAAATTTATCAGTGGCGAAGAATCACACATCTCTGGGTTGCCATTTTGTTTTGAAGTAAGAGGTCAACTCGGAAAGTAGGTGGTTCAACAAATGTAAAACCTACACTGGAAATTCAAGCTCTCTGTGAAACATTTTCAAAAATACTGTTTATCAAGCGTCCAGACAGTACAGTAAGTGCTTTAACTCACAAGTCGCTGACTCTAATACAACTTATTAGAAGTGTCACTTGATGTTTTACGGCTGAGCAATTCCGTTTGTTAAAGTTGCTTTCCACATTGCCATTAATCGTCACAAACAGACACAAACCGTTTGTGAACGGGTGTTTGTGACCGATCGCAAATTGCTTGCGATGATATTTCCATATAATTTTTTCTAGATGTCGCATCCCAAGCAGAACGAAAATGGCACAAGGACAGGAATTTCTCTATTACTACGACTTGTTTGCTATTGTCTGCGACACGTCTGAAACAAAATAGTAGAATGCGTTTCCTTTGTCGAAAAGAGTTTGCGTTGGCTCTCAAACACCCTTTCGCAAAATGTTTGCATGGTTGTTTGTGCCAATTTAAAGCTATACAGAAATAGACCTTAAAGACTCAGCTAGACCTTACAAGCATGAATACTTGACAGGAAACCACAGACACAACCGATCTCATAACCAGAGCCAGGTCAAGCTGAACCTTACAGAGTTGCTAAGCTGACAACTGACACTTTGGATCGGTTGATTTAAATCACAGCAATACTGTTAATCTACGTAGAACTACTAGAGGTATGAAACATTTTAAAGTAAAAAACAACAATAAGGGCATCGTAAAATCCAAAAATGTATTCAAATGAGATTAAAGTCAAAACGTTCCCCTCGATTTACTTACCATCGGAGCAAACATGAACGCAACTTGTGACAAGACAACAGGTAAGTCCTGAGAACTGACTGCTTCATACACGCAAAACTATGAAAGAAGTTCAACAAGCCGTTGTTAACTTTTCACAAATACATACTATAAATAAAGGGCACTAATTTTTCTGATGGCAGGGCTCGAAATAATTTCCGAAGAGTCTCCGGACACGATGACCGGCCAAGTTCATTTTAGCTCGGTCACGTACCTT
>JAOBYE010036123.1:0-22406 GCA_025403585.1 Parazoanthus swiftii | reverse complement strand
ACATGCATGCATGCATGCATACATACATACATACATACATACATGCATACATACATGCATACATACATACATACATACATATATGCATACATACATACATACATACATACATACATATATGCATACATACATACATATACCTACACACACATACAAATACACGTAACATACACAGACACGACAGACATAGACACATACACATACACATGAACATACACAGACAGACACAGACACAGATACATACACGTCACACGTACACGCAACTCACGCACACACGCAGATAGACATTAACGTACACGTACACTTGATGCAAAAAGCCACACAACAAAATCACACTTGGTTTTTCTATCTATTATGACTAATTATTCAGATTTTTGTGAGGATTATTTTTTCAAAACTTTATTGGGAAACTATTTTATGTTTCATTTACAACTTAAATCTCATGCTTAAAGCTAAAAGCTTCAAACTGCGATCTTTTTATAATATTACAAAATATTTACACTATTATCAGCAGCACGTAAGTAATTTACAAATTTTGTTACTACTAAATTCTTGCGACAAAAAGAAACAATATTATTTTAGATAGCCTGGTTTTTCTATATCATCATAACTAAATGTGCTCTGGAAAGCGATTTATAGTTTGCTAGTGGGCAAATTGGGATTGGGGTTTCTTTTCCATCTTCAAAAATCATTTCTAAGTCGGTAGTTTTGCCTATCTCACATGTGCGAACAAGGCTTTAAACCCAGGTCAAACGAGCAATAGAGTTGTATGAGAATTAAGTGACCAGAGTTGGATGATAATTTTGCTCAGCTCTCATGCGCGCGGTCAACAATGATGAGAGTCAATTGGAATTGACAAGAGTCCTGTGAAATTCTCATCAGGGCAATTCTAATAGAAAATTTGTGAGAAGTTTATGAGAATAGTTGAGAGTTCACGGGAGTTGGTGGTCAAGAGAGAGTGAGAGTTTGAACTCTCTTGTGACATCAACTTTCTTGCTCGTTCTACCCCGGCGCGTCAAAGCGACGCAAAACCAAACGCAAAAGCAAAAGCAAACGCAAACGCAAACGCATTCATCCCGTCCATGGTTTAAGGTCTTATGATGACGTAAACATTTAGGTATAAAATGTGTGAGTGTTTTTAAGACTCTAAAAATGGCGGATATTTTCTCCCCGATTGTCTCCAGAAACTGCCTCTGCTCAAACAGAAGATGTAACCTAAATCCACTCTGCATGGGTCAGAAAATTGCTTGGACTTCCTTAACTAGCTTAGTTCACCCTACTGAGCTCAAATTGCCCAGCAACTGCAAGTACTTGTTAAGGAGATTTCTGTCCAAGAGTAAGCCTATAAAAGGCACGGAGCGGATGATATTTGTAAACATGAAACATAGAAACCCATAAATTGGAGTGGTTTAGTTTCATTAACTCCAAATAAGAAGCAAGAGACAATTCGCTTTAAAAGCTGAACGAATGGTTAGATGAGATTTAGCTCAAAATCAGTGTCCTGTTTGTTATTTTAAGCGAACAAGATTAATTCGCTTATAGTTTTTAAGAAATTGAACTTGTACTAAGAATAGAATAAACGATATATGTTTGACAAGCATTAAGTTTTGTTCCAGTTTCTCTAATGTTGCGAGAAGTTCTACCATGTTGGTAGGGTGGTAATTACTTGTTGCATTTCGCAGCTATAGTTTGAGTTTTTCTTCGGATTTTGGAGAGTTTTGCGGGGAGTTATTGTTTGAAATTTGGCCATCATTGTCCGTACATACAGCTATAGGTGATGAAGAATCGTTCCGATTGCTTCGTGATAACAGTGGTCGATGTCTGGCAGATTTCTGATGAGCCCGCAGTCCGGCCAGCTGTGAATACGCATAGTGACAAACTGTGCATTTGTATGGTTTCTCTCCCGTGTGTAATCTGGTGTGATTTCGTAACGTCGAGGACTGTGAGAAGGCTTTCTTGCAGTATTTGCACTGGAATGGTTTCTCGAGGGTGTGAATGCGCATGTGTGAGCGGAGGTTGCTTCGCGAGTTAAATCCTCGCCGGCAAAGTGTACACTTCAGTCGTCCTGGCACAACATTTCCACGCATGTCTGGTCCAAACTTGTATAGAGGATCTTCGACTGCATGAAGAAAATATGAAAACATGATATAAGAAATATAAATGGTGGTGCTATAATACAATACTACTACTAGTACTACTACTACTGATAATAATAATAATAATAATAATAATAATAAAAACAAAATAATAACAATAATAACAACAATAATGTATGTTTGTATGTATGTGTGTATGTATATGTGTGTGTATGTATGTCTGTCTGTATGTATGTATATATGTATGTATGTATGTATGCATGTATGTGTGTATGTATGTATGTGTGTATGTGTGTATGTATGTATATGTGTACGTACGTACGTATGTATGTATGTATGTATGTGTGTATGTATGTATGTATGTATGTATGTGTCTATGTATGTATGCATGTATGTATGTATGTATGTATGTATGTATGTACGATTCTTCGTACAAGAACTAAAGAAACAAAGTTCTCAGTAACTAATACGATTCGCTTGGTTTTCTTGCGCAAGTGTGAAACTATGATTTACTAAAACAAGGCAGCAGTTTTTAGTTTGTTTTACCTCTTTTTATATCTTCATATCGTGAAACACTGTTCTTGTCTTACTAAAAATGAAATTTGTCCATTAAAAAATGATGAAACGGTGCACCTCGCGGACTACATTCATGGCTTCCAATGAAAGCAGCATTTATTTAAGGGTTAATGCAGATATGTGCTAGCGCGAATTCCTTGATCAGTTTACGTTCAGTCTTTTTCTGTTTCTACTAGAAGTAGTTTTTGATAATATTCTGTTGACTGACAGCATAACAGTTATAGCAGCCATTAAATTACAAAATCACAACGGATAAAGCATTAAAGTTTTAGCTTTTAGAGCATTTATGGATGCTAAAAGATTTTAATACTTTTGAATGCGTCGAAACTAAGTCTGTGTGTATATTTTATTTTTTTATCGTTTCTCTTGCTACACATCTTTTTTGTGTCTTTATTAGCTACATCAGACAGTTTTAGATCTATATAATTTATGGTGTACTGCAAAATGTGGAGCTGTTTTTTACTCAGTTCATCTTTAGTTAACTTTCAACCTTTTAAAGCTTTTAAAATTTGTTTTAACCTGTTAAAACCCAGTGCATGCGTTCGCTATTGTATTTAAGAGAGTTTTAGATATCGTTAAATTAATGTCAATTCAAAGTCAAACCCTTCTTAAATATTTTATACCATGACTGACTGCAATTTTAATGTTTATGTGCTTAATTCTTTTTTTATAAATGTTAAGTTTACTTATTTGCAATTAGTTGAAAACGTTTGCAACATACGCATTACTCTATTCTTTAAAAAAAATGTCTTTATTTCACGTTTATAAGACAACACACGCGTACAAATAGCTTCCTCCTTCATAATCATGCAGGTGTCAGCCTGGCGCGCTAGAATAAAGTTAATTCAATTTCATTTTCATTTCTCACTAGAAATATCTTTGTAATTTTCGAGCTTTACTGAGTTCATTTGCCTTCCTTTCAAGGAAGACGGTAAATGCTTAAGCTTGGCTGAGCAAGAGAAAAGGAAAAGTATCTTTATCATAAATAATGCATTTTCTATTCTCTTTGTCTATTTATTTATTAAAGCCACCAGGGCAAACCTCCAACTATTTTTCATGAGAATATTTTTTATTTAGATGTCTCAATTTTTTTCTTTTATTCATTTGTTCAACACAAAAATAAAGAACTCTCATTTTTTGTTTTGCTTGTACAAATGTACCTCCAACTGTCTTGTAATTAAGCGGCTTTTCTCAATTAAGCAAATAGAAGAAGAACCGACTTTCCTGTTTTGTTTACTAGCTGAAAGCGTACCTTAGTAAAATTGAAAGCAGAAGGAAATGACACTGGCATGTTATTCGATTTCGTGTTTTCAAATCAAAAGTCGGTTAGGTCAATAAATGCTTATAACTTTTAACGACGGAAAACCGTCTGTTTTCATTCACGGTTTTGTTTAAAATAACTTTAGACAAAATTATTCATTAGGCCTTTAAACTAAACTAGTTTTAAAATGTGAAATCTGCCAGGCAGAAATTTATTGAAGTGAACTTTTACGAGAAGATTGTGAATGAGATGTTTAGAGTTAATGATTTGGTGAACAATAGATACTAAAAATGATGTTTTGCGTTCTATTAGTAGTTCTTTTTGTAAACTGCAAAATCTCGCATACAAATGAGGTTACAGTAAAAATGAAACTTAGCAAGTCAGTGTTAATATACCAGGAAGAATAAAACTTGTAAAATTTGAGTTTGATGTAAGGCGCGCTAAATTGCTTTGAAGTTGACCACGAGTTTCAATTGCGTGAAAACTAAAGCTTACAAGAGAGAAATTTGATCTTGTACAGTTGTGTTAAGAACATATAACTGTTAAGAGTTGAAATTAAAAACCGACAAGCTGGAAGACAATGATAGAAATACACGCTATCAAGCATAAGAAAACTCCGATGGGTTTTAAATTTTTTTTTCCCGTAAAGTTGAAAATGAAACAAAAACTTTGGACCTTAAGACAAAGAAGCTTAGAAAAAACTTTGAAAAGGTCATAAGACAATAGAAGTGACGCGTGACTTTGTAAAGACAACACAAAACCCCAGAAAGTTATTTGTTAAAGATGTGTGCTTTTGAATAGAGCCAAGATGTGCGTCTGTTTTAAACTTGATGGATCGGACGAAATGGGTTTGTCATTCCTTGTCCGACAAGTATAGGCCAAACGCATTTTTGTTATTCTAATTTCCCTAAAGAGGTTTTAAATGCATTTCTATTATAGAAAAATCTTACAGACAACATTATTGATCTGTGATAGGTGATACGCACGATAATGCCATACTCGTGTGTCCTAATTATAACAGAAGTAAGTGGAGAAAAAAATCTTGTCTTAAAACAGGTGACACATTCAATAAAATCAATTTGGAAACCCATAATTACCTGTAGTTCCGTTTCGAAACATTTATTTTGCGTTTTAGAATTTACTGATATAATTAGACACCATATATGTGGGGAAAATAATTATAGCGCACCTTTTACCAAAACTTTGAATTACAAGCCAAGACGCACCAGAAACAAAACAACTTGTAAAATGTTTCATTTCGAGTGATAGTAGTTAAAAAGCATTGACTTAACAAACTTTAAATAAACTCCCCTTTTTTGTTAAGAACACAACGCGCTTTCAATAACGGCAGTTTGTAAATGCATTTTTACGTTCCGAAGGCTTTCGGATCAGTTTCACTTCTTTTGCCGCTTTGAACGGGGCGCAATTTAGCGGCTAGATTATAGTATGGGGGCCGTGTTCCCATTAAAAGGGTTTTCTTTTCCAGTAAATATTAATATTTTGTAGCCCGACCTCCTTATTAAATTTTCCAAGCCTTAAGCCATTCGACAAAGATGGGAAACTTCAACAAAATTGGTGCGATTTAATCTAGACAAAAGAGGCGTATTTTTCATTGCTTCGAAACCACCTGCTGGCCTTCTCATTAGCGAAGGAAACTTGAACAACTTTGCTAAAAGCGTGATATACATTTCTTACTGGCATACTAGCAGTTTGACTATTCTGTGAGATTCTAACTGGTTATTCCTTACAAATTTTGAACCAGTATGCAAGTTGAAGCCTTTATTTCGGTCCCCTTTTAGCGTAATGGACCGGCCAAGTTTGTGTTTGTTTGCTAAGCCTTTTTTATTGAACCACCTCGTTTAAATAAACTCTTCTTTAATTGAAACCTGTTAAACATACCGAATTGGAACGGTTTACAAATCATTATAGTTAATCCATTATTAATTAATACCCAACCCTTGGTAATTGATTTCACTGCAAGTTTGTCAAATTTATAATAAGGAAGAGTTCAGCTGCCTTAAAATCCCCATCACTTTGTTCTTTCAATACTTATCGGCGAAAAATGTATTTTTCCAAAAATGCTTTTATTTTCAACCGTAAGAAACGAGACACAGAAGAGTCTAGGAAAGAGCTTAAATGATTTCAAATATTGCCGATCGAAATATGAGACGGTTGATTATAAAGGCAACCCCGGCCATTCACAGAATATATCAATTGAATAAGGTTTTAGTTTTCAACTTCCTGAAATCTGCATAATATTATCTACTTTGGATTACACAAGTTTATGAATATGAAAGATCTGTTTTTTAAAAAAAATGAAAGCAAAACACAGTGAGTAATACTCGCAAACAAATGCTGCAACTCTTTCGTGCGTCAACACATTTTAATATCGCACTTATCTATGCTAAGTTTTTACCGAGATTATTTGAATTAAAAAGTTGCTGAACCCCCGGGTCTAGCTGCAGATATTAATAAGTACAAATCAAAGGGAAATAGATATCTCAGATGGAGATTTTACTTCACTTTGCCGCGTTCGAAGCCTTTGGCAGTTTTATAGATGTTTTCGCTGAAACCAACCGAAATTAAAAGAAAAATGGCTAAAGTTTATAGGGCATTAGTCCTCAAAAAGCTACGAGTTAAACAGCCACAGTTATTGTTGAAACGCCGAGGCGAATTTAATTGAACATTTTAAAATAGGCGATTCCCCCGTGATTTCAATTAATCAAGCACAACGTATCTACGGCTTATATGATTCCATTTTGCTAAACACCTATGCAGACAAATTGAAGAGCGATTCTCATTGAAAAATATACCCCATATTGAAAATCTCTCTCTTCGCATTCCAATTTTTTTTTGTCTCTTTACCAATTTTCGAGATTTTGAACTGGACAGATTAGGAAATTTCATTGGCTTTAGAATGAATTTAAACGTGAATGGTACATAAAACTTAGTAAAGTGTGGTTAATCAAAAGTTATGCAGTTCCCCATCTTTTTCTTTGAGTAAAACTACTACAAGTTCTTGTATTATACATCTGATATCTTAAAGAGAGATTTAGCGACTGGAGCACTTTAACGAATTAATGCCGGATAAGAAAAGAAAACTGTTTCATGGGTTTTGCTAAAAAATGTTCAGCTTTTGCACTTCATCAAAAAGGTTGGGATGAAAATTAACAAGTTGAAAAGTTCGGCTATGTTAAATGCTGAAAATTGAGAGGTATATGTCACCGAACAGGTTTTCTGCAGTACAAAATGCATCTGAGATTATTCCAGTATTTTTTCTTTTAATTTATTAGTGGCTCAACATCCAAAACTAGTTAGCGAGCGAGAGAGCCATTATAAAAGTCACGGAATTGAAAATAATTCCTTTGAAGTTAAAACGAAAGACATGTATATATACAAGGTTGTTAATAGAAATACTGATAGAATTTTAACATGGTTTGTACTCGATGACTGAAAGTTAGCTCTTTCTAAACGCCAGAAATGGAAGGTGCAAGCCAAACTTGGTAAGTGGCGAAAATTTGGGGAATTTATCTCAACAACTGTGATATTGGTGAAGTTTTTAGAAACAGAAATTTGAAGAGAGATCTCGTGGACATGCACGTTCAATTGAAATTCACTACACATTCTTTGTAATTTTTGCCCTTGTTTAAAAGTTCGCCAATGACGCATCATTCGAAACAATTCCCTCAAATTTCGCTGCTTACAAACTTTGACTTTCTGTTTCCATTTCTAGCATTTAAAAAAGGCTAACTTCACATTTTCGTGCAATATATACAAATTGTGACAACGGTCTATTTCGGGAAGCATACATGATAAATGAAATGTCTTTGACTCCTAGAGTTTTATAAGAGATGACTACAAGTTATGAATATTTTTCTCATTCAAACTTTATCAGTACTGACCTTCTTCTTCTTGGCCTCTTCGTTTTCTCCGAAAGTCGGAGGGCGGGGGAACCCCGGGGATCCCGAGGAACATCGTATAGGTGCCTCCATACCACACTAGCAGCTCCTGGTCTGGGGGAATATCTTTGACTGCACGATAATAAATATTTCCTCCAAACTGAAAAACTTCAAGATTTTGTTCTTGGTCATTTCGGGCACAGTTTACAAAACCCATCCAGTTGCGTGGATTTTCGTCTTTTGCATCTAGAAAATGGCTTAGTGAACCATCATCACTCAAAACCTGCGAATGAAATACAGTGTTTTATTTCACTTATTTGCATAGCAGGGAAAAGACCAGAAGTCGACGAATATGAGCAAATAGCACACAAGCTGAGTCAGTTAATGTTCCTCTTGTTGTTGATTTTATTGACTCACTTGTTCAGCGTTATTATTGTTATTGTTTTTGTTTTTCATTTGTTACTTTTCTCAGTCGAAATGAGAATAATAAATAATAGAGAAACTGAAAACCGCTTTCGAATAAAGTTCTTGGTAGAATTACACAATTAAACTCACAGAAAAACATATAAAAAAACTGTTCAAGTTTATTACATATGATGTTTGTTAATACTTCGGCAAACGACTTTTTTTGGATTAAACTGGTAATTTCGTTTATGAACGTTCCCTCCTGGTAAAATAAACTGTTCCTTTAAGAGAAATCAGTCTTTCTCTACGATAGAAACTAGTTATAGGGAACAAGGTTAGACAATCTTTTTGATTTAGTTTTTGTCAAGGTGTTTTCAATTCAGCAAAATGGTTCTTTTGTAATGAAAATTGCGAAAACACACAAAATTCTGATTTGTTGCGCAATTTAGTCTAGCTGTACGACAGTTAAAGTAGCTAAGTTTTAAACAGCCAGTATTTAATCGCAAGCTGATCTGTTTAAGTCCAAGTTTATTCAGATTTAGTGCCCATTTTGACAAATGTCAATTCAACAAACGTTCCCATAAAAGCAAATTTTCTCCAAGATAAAAACTGTAATTTCAGAAGCACGCGCCTATTCATAATTAATTCAACAAAAATTACTTTACCACAAGATTAGTGTTTACAAAAGAACACTTCAAAATGGATGCGTAAAATGTCTGCAATAAGAGACTTGCTTATATCGTAAGCAGTTCTAGCCACAAAACGTCAAATTTTGTGTGAAAGGGGCTGAATGTATACTGCAAAGGTAATTTCATTTATATTTGCTCACAAGATATTTACTACCGAGCAGAAAAGTACCCAACTTTCAAGTTATTGTTTACAAGAACCAGGTGTTTGAAGTTTATTGTTGTTGAATATAACTGGCTGACATAGCTTATGGATTCTATTGTGAAACTTCCAAAGTCTTACATGGAATAAAGACATAAACTTTATCACCCCAGACAGAGGAAATTTGTCGCCTAAAACAAATTAAATAATGAACAGAGAAAATTTGGCATGTCTGTCTTGCTCATTCTAGCATTGTAAAGCTGAATCGGAAAAAAATCCTACGATTCTTCTTGTGATTTGGGTACTCCGTTTTTGTAACCTCCATTTGGGGCAATATCTTCTTATATCGCACAAGACAGGACAGGACTCACACATGATGTAATTACAATACATTACCTCCCACATAAGGTTATTGTCAGTCTCAAAATTCACTTCACTGGCTTTCACTATACGTCCTGTGTAAGGGCCCATTTGTGTTCCCTCCTTGATCCAACAAGTGCTAAATACACCAACTTGCACACCAGGAATCGAAGACGAGGCAATTGTTACTTGTTCTGGTAGTGAAACAAACGCCATATAATATGAGTCTCCCTCTTCGACACACGAAGGCTTTGGCTTGTTGTTTTCGTTGTGTAGGATGGGTATTAGAGCAGTTGAACCCATCCGTTTTATATTCCCGTGATAACTTGGTTCGAGATCTTCATAAGAGAAAGTAGAACATTTCGTTAGCATTTTTTGATGGGAAGAATAGGCCGACATGCCAAAAAGCTTGTCTAATTTGTTAAATTGAAAAAGATTGTTTCATTTAAACAAGAAACTCAAAGGCGCCGACAGTTACTGAATGCGTTTGGTTTGAGAAGTGTACGCGAATGGCATTACTGACTGCAAAGAAACTCAATTTACGGATGCTAATGCTTTTTACTAACTTTATTCGAGCAATAACGTGTGGTCTTAAAACTAAAACGAAAATTCATTAAAACCAAACGTTAATACACGAAACGAAAACCAAACCACAACTCGCAGGGAAGTAAGAAAAACAAAGATTTCTATGATCAATTATTGATGAAGCTTTATCTCGCGCCGAATAAAGACACAATTCCGAGCCGGTTGGGTTAAAATTAAAATTCAAGCTAGAACTAACAATAGCGAAAGAAGAACAGTTTTTAGCACATCAGTGTTAATTTGACGCTCAGCTCGACTCTAACAATGAATTTTATCTGCTTCATGCTGTTAGAGCATAAGAACAAACTTAGTCACCTGCTCGGACTTTTAAAATAATCTGCACAATCGTGAATTAAAGTAAACTGGGAGAATGCGCTAAGTCTATCGAGATAAGCATGCAAAAGCGAACTATGGGCGATGCGTTAATCTGCAGTAGATTGTTCTATCGTGTGGTCCTTATCTAGTAAAACAATCACCTTTGATGTGAGTTGTTATTGGAGAAATAAACCCTCCAAGTAAATTTAAAGCTGGCTACGGAAGCAAGATAGATGGAGGAAGGATGTAGGCTGGATGATTTTCATTATAAAACACTGCAGCTATAATAGGTTTTTATTTTGGTATTGGTAAAATTCATAAACAATATAGATGTAAAGCGTCGCTTTACAATACCGAGTTATATTTTGAATTAAGGAAGCACGGAAGCTTTTACTATATCGCAGAGAAGAGGCAGTTTTTAACGCCTCTGCTACCATTAACTAAAGAAACACGCACTCTCTATAAAATGATTAATAAACCAGGAAATTTGTTTACCAACTAAAAACTAGCTTGCTTCAGGATTTTTGGTAAATTAAGCTGAGAATAGATCAGACCTTGTTCACTTCCTTCCACTAAATATTTTCCTTTTTACTTCGCACTTGGGCCTTAGTTATTGTTGCCAGGCTAAAATTCCGACTTCTTTCATATGATAATCTTTGTTTAATGCGAACGAAAGGACATTAATTACATGATAAAATTTAGCCAAACATCGTAATTCTTTTCCAATTCCAGAGCCGAGAGTGGGCTACATGCAACATAAATTGGACCTTTTATCGCAGTTTTAAAATTTAGTGTCTTAGTTTGACAGTATTCCGAAGGCAAGAGATAACAATCTTTTCGTATGACTTTGCGATACACAGTAACAAAGAATACTTCGAAAAACCAAGCGAAACACGAGATATTCAGAGGAAGAGCATAAAACATAACACAAATATGCGTCGAATTGGTAATTTACAAACCTGTATATTAAGCAATTTTAGTTAAATTTCCATCGTGTATACATATTCATACATAATTCACCTGCTCCCGACCAAATTGGGTATTTAAAACTTATTATCTGTGTAAAATTACAATTGAAAGTAGGAAACGTTTTTGACTCAATCTAAAAACACTGTTTGCCCGTAATACATGCATTAACGAGTGGCCGTCACTGCAGCCGGAAATTAACTTGCCTATGTGGAGTAGCTGGCGCAGCTAGCATTGAAAACATTTTGTAAAATGGAGGATTTCTGGCGCGGCATGTTTATAACCACTCTCAACTGGACGCAGTTATAATGATAAGGAAATTTATTTATTAAGTGACCGCGCTATAGCAACTCGTTTCAAATCTGCAGTGTTTTAGTAAAAGTCTAGAGCAGATATTTTACAGTGTACGCGATATTAGGTTTTGCGCGAAGCGAGTTTAAAAACTGAATTAGTTAAAAAGATACACATCTCACATGGACAGGCGTTATGAAACCATGACCCGGTTATCGTAAGGGTGAGGCTGCAATTCTTCATTCGTCATTAATTCTGATACTATCGGAACCACGATCTCAACGCAACATGCTGGTTAGGAAGAATAGCGTTCGAGATTGCTTATGTTTTAATAAACTAAAAATTCTCTCATTAAGATAAACTAGAAACTATAAAAATTACCCCAGGTCGTTAAATTTTAATATGGCCCCTTGGTTAAATTCCTAAGAGCCAGGAACTGATACTAGCTGGGTGATACCAGAAAGCAGAATCCTTAAGATCAAAATTTGTGGGTTAAAACCGTAAAAAAACACAATACGAAACAAGCTTTTGCAGGCGATTTGTTTCGGACTTGCTAAGAAATGTTTGAAGAAAAACAGAATAGTTATATGCAGCTAGAGTGGCAAATAAAGTTCGGTTTAATAAACATATGCAACTAACATATACAGTAGATTCAAATACATGCTTCGTAATTTCTAGAAGTACTTTAAAATAAAGAATGAACGTACCTTCATCGGAATTGTATTCTACTTTTTCAAGAATGCTTGACTTGAATGTAAGCTCTTTTTGACCTCCAAAAACATTGCACCATTTACCGTACAAAACACTACGTAAAACCTCTTGGCTAATATTTAGTGGGCTGGAAGCCTCGTCTGGACTCGTATCCCAGTTTGTTACGTTCATTTTTGAGTTGAAGTCTTTCTCGGTCCTATCACTGTTAAAATCTCCTTGTGCGCCTTCACGCTAACTCAAGTTATGTGTTCTTAATGAAATGTCAGCGCTTTATATTCCGAGCCTCTGTTTGCCGTTGACAATGATCTACTGTTGAACAATAGCTAGGCAAAACTAAATAAGTCTTTGTAATAAATCAAATATTTTTCATCATACCCTTCACACCTCATTGAGCACTCGCTTGCACGAGCATAATGAGCTGCCAACTTCTAAACCACCTGCAAAAACCCCAAGCACGCATGCGCAAACTCAAGCCACATCCGCCCAAGAATTAACGTTTTGATCAGGCTAAAAACCCGACTTTTTAATTCCCTTTCCTAAAAAGAGAGATACGAAAATAAAAGATAAAATGTAATAGCTGCATCTGAAATGATTCTTTAGTTAATAATGTAACACATTTTTTTAAAATTATCAATCGAAGATGCGCATTGAATCTCTCAAGCGCAAATATTTCTTCTCTTTTTAAGTCTCTCGCGGTATTTGCGCTCTTAAGTATTTTGAAAAAGCCAGCAAACGAAGGAGACACTTCGTCTCTGCTGACTCCTTAACAACGATCTTTATGTGTTACCGAAAACAGATGCGACAACAGTCACGGCTAGCGCAATAAAAGGAAATTCCCGCGGCAAAGAAACTCTGCTTTTTATAACCAAATTACATACACGGCCAATGCTGTAAGTGCGATTAAGTCAAAGCAAGTAATAGATTAAACAGTGTTTTCCAAATGTACGTCCTTAAACACTTTTACTTTCAAAGCGTCGATATTTTAATGATGATTAACGAGCGAAAAGCATGACTGAAAGATTTGTTTCTTCCCGAACTTGCGCCGAGCGGAAACTTGCGAACTATGTAAAAAACGAATCATTTAACAGTAGTCAACCGGCTAGTACAATGTTTACAAGCTCTGATAAAAAATACCTGAATTAACATTGCCCTGAGATAAAGGTATAAACACGTTCCTTTCCAATTACGAATTAATAAATATAAAAGATTTAGCGCGCAGATCAATCACAGGTAATTAGAAAGGATGATTTAATTAGTAATATTCTAAATTCTTTCCAATAGGAGCACTCACTATTAATAGCGAGTTTCTTTATTAAGAGAATCTGTAGTCACAAGTAATAAAAAACAAATATGGTTTTCAAGTTTTAAATTTGATTCTGCATTAGGCAGCCATCTTGTTAACTGCAGAGCCAAAATACAACTTCCAAAGAGTCCAGCAAAAGCTGTTCGCTCGGTATAACATGCCGACCGAAGCAGGGTTAAATATCGGACAGTTTGGCCCATAAAATGAAAGTACGGACCCGTGATCTTTGCCCAGGCACCTGCTGTTTGACGCGTGTCGGTCGCGTGGCTCAAACAAAGGTGCGTAAGGTTGTTTGCTCAAACCGAACGTCTTTCTTTGATAATTAGGCGTTCATATTTTAATCTAGACAGGACCACTGAGATGTCTGTACACTACACATAGATGAAAAGAGAACAGACAGTCGGATACTAAGCCATGATGTCAAACTCTGCCCTCATTTGGATAGCATTTGGGTACACTTTAACTCTCGGAAATTACTCGAGCCAGTATTTTTGTTTGGAAAAATCTAGAGAGACACTAAATATCACCTAAAAGGGCACGTAAATTGAATTAAAGAAAACATTTTGTGATTACACTTAGTTTTAAAAAGTCTAAAAAAATAGTACGGAAATTTTTCGACACTTAAAAAGGGACTAAGGAAATTAAATTTGCATCAAAATGGAAGATCTCTCATTACTCTCCCAGCTCATTATGTTTCGCTCAATCACAACTTTGACTAAACTAATGGACTTCTAAAATAAGTTCAGGGAGTATTTCTTTCCGAACAATGACCGTCTTTTATTTCGACTGTCTCTAATAGTGTAACTGTCGAACTTTTGATTATTTAGAAACAAATGGATCCTACTCATTAATACCAAATTGACTAAATGGGCTGAAAGCTATCTCTGAGTAAGAAAACACGTAAGCAGTTATATAAAAGATAAATAAAACTAGGCCGTTTTTGTACAGGTTGTTTCACACATACCCACTTTATGTAACGAGGTAAACACAGCAGCAACGACACCTCAAGTCCTGAATGAGTAATTACTTAGCTCGCTGTGATTGCGCGGTGACTGAGTCTAGGAAATTGGTACCTGGAAACAAGCTTTAATGCCTAACACAAAACATAATAGTGCTGAAAGAACAGCGCTTCATATGAAGACACTGTTAATTTCCTTTCCCCGAGAAATTCACAAAACAAGAAGAATTTAGAGACTTTATTTTTGGTGCACCTTCATAAACACCGGAAAATATAAATTTGCTAATTTCCCCAAAAGCAAATTGAAAACCTCTTGGAGGGGCTTAAAAGAGTAAAGAATTAAGGATGTGTACACTTTAGCAAAGGTAATGTGTAATTTACCGAGATTTATCATTTATGATTAGAAAGTTTAATGAGTGAGAGAGATAGTGCGTATTCAAACAGCAAGTTCTCGTTGCAATTTAAGCTCTGTGGCTTAGTTTTTTTTCTGTGGTCTTGTGCATCAAAGCTATTAAAACAGTCTTGATATTCGGCACGCTTCAAGCCAAACAGATCGGTGTTGCCGACTTTGTTCGCGAGTACACGTGTACCAAAATAGCCCGAACACCAAACAATCCCGCATAGAACAATAATCTATGAATAATTAAGGTATTAAATTGCCTTCAAAGGTTCTACCCCACATGTATGCTGGACGTAGAGCAAGAAGGCCAATGGAATTTGAAATAACGCGACTACCAGGTGCCTTCTATGGAGATTCGAAGACCAGCGACCACAGAAGACAGTAATAATTCTCTTTTCTTGGTGTTTATTTGGGCATTGGAACAGTAGCCTACAGAGAGGGGCCAGCCACAGCGATGGGAAGAGGCTTGTTTTCGTTTGCCCACTAATGCGTTTACTTTTTGCCTCGCATGACTTGCAACCTGCAGCGAAAAAGATCGAAATCACGTCACTGCATTTGCTCTAGCGAAGTTTGTATAGTGTAAAACGCTTTCACTTCCGTGAAATATATGTTTTTGCCGTTTCTACTTTCCATCAGTGCTTAGGGGGGCAACCAGCTTATCCACTTGTAAACGTATTCAACCAATTATTCCTGAGGAGATGCCTATTATACACAAAACTCAACGCTGTTTTTACTTCCTATCATTCCTCGTCATCGGCAACTTTTATTCTTCTTTTTGTTTCGATCTTTTAATCACTACAAACTTATTTAGGACATGATATCAAGTAATTCAAAACAAGCTCTTAATTATCTGGGGTCACTCATAACAGCATGGGTGTATGAACGCCTAGGGGGCTGAGTTTCAAAGATAAGGAAGCCCCAAAATTAGCGAAATTGAATAGCGCACTGCAATACTAAGGCCTTTGCTGGTCTTCAGAAAACTTGGCGGAAGTTTGCGACCACTCGGTGAAAATTGTATTTGTCAAAAAGATCTCGTTTTCAAAATAAAACTGCTCCGTGTCACGAAGGGGAGAGTGTGGGTCTGCGTTTCTGGTAAATGTCATTAAAACTGAAGGTATATTGTTGTTTGGGTTGTAGTATGGAAACACGCTGCTTCGGATGAGAACGGCCTCTGATTAAACAGCACTACACAGAGGCTAAATATATTGGTTTTGTACTTCTAAAATATAATAACAACGCGCATTTAGTTACTTCGTGACAAATTGCAGTTACTCGATGAAGTCCTTTGGGGACTCTTGAATGCGCTCAACACCTTCTTCAGATCACAAACAAACCATTTAATGTAGACAATCGGCTTCTCCAGGGATAACACTCTTGCTGGAAAAAATACTTATTCGAGGAAAGGAAAATAAACACTGACCTTTATGGTCAAAAAGGCCATTTTACAAGCCACGCGTGATTGAAAAGTGGAACAAATTAAAAGAGAAGTGACCGCCCTACTTCCTTAATTGATGGTGCGTCAGTATTGTTAAAAGCAATTTTTGTTTCAAAATGTTTGAACCGTAAAGCTAGATATCCGCCCCTTTGTGTTGAAAAATCCTCACTTAATAAGCAGAAAGTGAGCAAAAAGAGTTGTTTTATTGCTAAAATCATTTCGCCTACGCTGCACGTATACTATACAAAATATACTTTAGACCAAGGAAGGGACAAAAACGGATTGACAAGAAACATTTTGTCTTTCACTTGTTGTTAAAGCCTACAGTTATAGTTTTAAACTGTCTATGTCTGCGTGAAACCAAAAATTCTTCTCCAAACAAACCAAAGTTTTTCAAGTTTTGTGGCGATAATGTATTTAACTTTCTTTGCACGACCGAAGGGCACATTTTATTTTCATACTTCAAGGGAATAACACTCCAAAAAACTCTTTCAAATCTGACTAGGTAAACTCCGAAACTCCCACAAGGATTCAAAAGCACCTTGTTTATATTACTTGATGTATGTTTAATATTTAATTCTAGCACAAGAGACTTTGTTTGTTTTAAACAAAATGATATTACTGAGAGATTTATTGCAATGAAAACTGAGATTTTCAAAAAGAAAATCTCGTGTATCCAATATGGAAATACAAGGCTTGATCAAGTTGCACTACGAGGACTATAACCAGGCTGGAATACTTTCACTCACAAGTTCTACATATCAAAATAAAAAACTAATTTTTAACAGAACCTTTCTCTTGAGTTTGATCTAACGTCGAGATAACGAATGAACAAGAAACGATTTAATTCAGTTACTGATTACGCCGTTTTAACTAAGGACACTGGTTTAGTTGTGAATGAGATACTCAAACGCCACCCCGTCGAGATCATCAACTCGGAATATAATTTAATTTCGTCATGAAAAATTGTAAAAAATTAAAGCATTTTAAAATTCCTTCGTTACGAATGAAGGGTATAATATCATTGCTATAAAGACAAACATTTCAAACTGTCGCAAGCGAGCGGGTTTGATCCTTGTCGAACGGAATGATTTAATTAGAAATCTTGTGACAAGAAAAGTGATAACGAAGCGGAAAACCCGATAATGCTGAAGACAAAGTCATCGTCATAATTCACTCACTGACCTGAGTTTTTCTGTCAATATTTGCGTGGGTTATTCACTACTGGTTGTAGTGTGAAACAAAGCGCTTCTAAACGAATCATTTCTGTGACGAACTGCTGTGTATTTCAGCTTTCTTGTCAAACGAAGAAAAATTTCTTAACAATCAACTGAGCATGCGTGTTCAAAAGCAAGTTAACGCCTTCCTAACGTAATTTTCTCGAGACCGGATTTTGCCCTTTGAGTTCCTAATTATAGATGCACAAGCACAATGACAAAAATAACACTAATTTCAACTTTGGGGCAAGATAGTATACACAAAAGCTGTATGGATAGTTGAAAGAATATTATCACTAAAATCTGTTCTCTCTAGCCGAAACAATTCGCTTTATCAACTAGGTCAGTAAATAAACGATATCAACTGAATACACGGACAATATTGGTTTATTTGGCAAACTAGCCAGATTTCTTCAATGCCTTTTATCTTTTTTTCTTTCCGTTTGAAGATTTTCAAGAGCTTGCTTTTCAAGATAATAGAATCGCTTTGAGGTTTGTATTTGTAAAGAAAAATGACTACAGCTTCAGAAAAAGACTCGTGCGGGTAACTTTGCGTCTTTGCTTTCCATTTGCCCGAAACGGTTTCAAAGTGCGTCAGCAAGAAATGAAAAGCGGTAGTCATTTAATAAGTAAAACTATAATCATTATACGGTTTATCTAAACGGCGGGGTTCTTTTCAACAGATTCATGGTATATGCTCTTAAACGCTCGGTGCTTGTCTACAAAGAACGAAACTGTCTTTCACTAAGAATATAGTCAAAGTTTTGCAATAAGTTTGTTAAAGCATTGAATATACAGATAGAACGACTTAAGTAAAACCAAGCAGCCGTTTTGAGACAGAAATTAAGGTTGAAGGTGTGGATATAAACAATGGCTGTGTGAATTATTAATTTACTGTGAAACCGTTAACGAGCGTTTCTCGTCCTTTCGCACATGCCTCGGGGTTTCAATAAAACGGAGACAATTGGTTAATAGCTGAAAATTTATATTAATTCTTTGTTAAGTTGTGTTTCAACGCGGTTAACCACAGATTGAGCCCTCTGCTTCGATTACTACAGTAACCGAAACGTCACCGCCAGTGTCCAGGTAGAAATACATATAAATCTGAACTGACAAGCAGATTTTTGAACTGCATCTGTTGAACCAAAACCAAAAGAAGAGTGTAAATGTGATATTTGTACGAAAATCGGTGTGTACTATGGCAAAAAACAAAAGTAACCACTAATATTATAAAAAGATGTTCTGCATTATCTTCGAAACAATGGAAAACAACAAGGAGAAGTTGCCGTATAAATAGTTAATGGAAATGAGGACGGAGTGTATTCATAAGCAATAAAGAGCTGGTTTTTTATACCTTAATGTGCTGTAAATAAAATAATTTGGCGGTTTGTTTATTTTGAGAAGGCTCTAGCAGTAATCGGCTATCTCAGTTTGGGCTTTAAAATTTGTGTTACACAAAAATTGGGAATCTATATGAAGCACTAGCCGTTGGCAATACAAACCTGACAAATCAAGCTAAGTTTTTCAATTTCTTGATACCGGAGTTGTTCAATTGAATTGAGTTAAACATGCTTGGCGGTGTTTTTTTATTGTCTCGAAACTTATTACTCCGAAATACACAAAATATTGAAATATTTAGTGTTTACGGATTTGAACCTTTCCTTTTAATCTTTTATATCGTTCATGATCGGAAATTGAATTGACTAAAATTCAAATATTTTGCAATTTCCTCGCTGTACATCTTTAGTAATACATAGCAAAAAATGTCGCAGACAAGTAAAGTTAAAGTTTTCTGCAAAATTCAACCTTCGCATATTAAGAGAATAAACACTTCTATACTGAATTAGTTTTTCTTGTTTGAGTCCGAAATATCCTCAGTCAGTTAAAAGTTTATCAAAGACATTGCTTTACGATGTTAAACTAAGTTTTGAAAACTCCAACTATCTGAAGAAACGCTTTTCTTATAAATATTGTAATGTTAGCTCTGAACCAACGGGAATTGCTGAATTATTGTTGACATGAGCCAAACAAGTGGGAAATTTGTATTGCAAATCTTGTATTTTTGTTTCTTCGTTAAAATTATCTCATCCGTGGTCTGCCATGACTACAGACGAAAAACAATAATCTCAATTAGACCAGATTGGGCTGGACTGTCATGGCGGTTTGTGCGTAAAAGGAACGAAGTACTTGTTCAAGGTTCAAGTTGAAAATAGTGATTTGCTTTGAACAGGCATCGTGGACAACCGTACTGACTACTGTTCTTATCAATATTTTAAACGCCTCCTTCTAAGATTATACCCTCTGCGATTCTTTCTCACCCTCTATCCCCACTCTACGGCTTGAAAATAAGAGTCCATTCAACATTTCTTTAAAGTTTGTTTCTTTTTTGGTGTCATTTGGTTCGCGTTTTGTAATCATCTTCTTTCCCTTCCCCCTTTAAACAGTAGTCGAGTTCGATAGAGCCATATTGCAGGCCAATTGTCAAAAAGCACTACACGTGCATAATGAAACGCTTAAGTTGAGATACAGAAAGCTCAGTTCTACCAAGCTGAAGCTAGAATGGCAAATTTTACTAAAACTAATGGCGGTCCAACAAGTGACTCAGTCTCTCCGTTTGACGACAAGTTAAGCGGTTGAACTAAAACTCCTTAAATTTAGCTTTTTTGTTTAATTATTTTGCAGTCAAAAATAGTACACGTGTTATAATTAATTACCCCAGCATTCTGGGGCATGGTATCACAGTTAAACACAAGCAGCCTTATTAACTCATGATTACTTGGAAAGCTCCAATATATATAGATATATTTTTCTATTTTTTTAGTGTACTTTTTTTCAGCGCCAATTAAGCCAAACTCGTCAATTCCCCTGTATCAGATCCTAAACCCTTACAGCCCAAAACACGACATGTGTTACTAGTTTCGAATTCTCTCAGGCAGTCTCTATACTTTCCTTTTAAACATGTTGGGAGAAATATAAAACAATTCATCTTTAAATGCCAAATGCTGAATCACCTACGTGGTTCTTATAACCAAGTATATATAGTATTATAATGGTGTTGTAAAGGATAGAATGTTTGAGTTTTGGAAGTTTTATTATAAACAAGGTCTACAAATTACGTGTTTTTAGCAAAAAAGTGTAAAATTTGAGCTCAAAATCATGAACAAGGTATAAATTGGCGATTCGAATTTTCTCATGAACAGGGTTACGGTTTGCGTGTCTTGGCGGAAATCCCTGCCGAAGCATAGGTTGAGGCACACCCTCTCCTGAGCTATTTGATAGTATATAGGGCGCCAAATTAAAGGATAGGGTTTCTAGGCCGCTTTGGTCTGAAACTAGGTATAGGTTTTGACGTTTTGATCGAATTTGGGTGTCGTTGATAGACGAGGCTGTTTGGATGTGCTGTGTGACACAGTCAGTTGTAAAAAGCACTGACCTTAAAGCGGGTAAAACTTGAAGTATCAACTTGCTATGAAAACAGGCAAAGCTTTCGTGAAGCAAGCTGTACCCAACCTCACCTCTTTCCGCCCACCAAAATGACTGAGATGTATCCCTCCCCTCCTCCCCGACCCTCCAGGGGATAAGCTCCTAAAAGAATACTAACGTTTGCATGGTTATCCCAGCTAGTGTTAACTGTAGCAGAATTGTTCCAATTATAGTGACAGTTCTTAACTAGCAATTTGTCATTGGTTGTAGCTCGATAAGCTGTTGAAGTGCTTTTTCGCCAAACTTCGAACAGTTGAGCGTTTCCAACCAAAGTTCGACGTACGTTTTTCATGAATTTTTCTCCTTGACGCTTGTATAAAGTTTTACTCAAAATAAAGTTAAGGGCATAAGCGAACCAAGGAGAACGTGAACATCGATACAGTTGCAACCTGCATTTGCAGATTTTTGAGATAGAACTGCGCGGCAGTTTAAAGTTTCGTTGCCCATAATGGATTCTTCTACAGTGAAACCATCAAAGGTAAGCTTGTTTAAAAGCTAGATTTGGGATAGTTTAGATGAAACGGTCGGAGCAACTGCAGAATACTGCGGCAAGACCTTTAGGCCTCGTCCACACGTAACCGGATACACTTGAATCCGCAACTTTTTCTTTCCGGGTTCGCTTTTCGTCCACACGTATCCGGCGAATCGGCAACTTTTAAATCCGCTCTCCAGACATTCTCGGAAACCCTGGGCGTCCAGGAGAGCAAAATCGAGGACACGGGGGAGGGGAAAGGAAGGGGAAAGGGGAAAAAGGAAGGGGATGTCCCCTCCCCTTTCCTCTCCCTTTCCTCTCCCTTTTCTCTCCCCAGTCCCCACTCTTCGTCCTTCCCTTCCTCTGTTCTTCTCTGTTCGTCTTCCCTTCCCGACACCCTGGGTTTTCGAGGATGCTCTCCGGAATGGAAATTTTTGAATCCGCAATCATTTTGGAACCGAGTGGACGGCCGAGCCCGGATATTTGTGATCCGATGACGTAACAAAGTCGGCTTCAGTCTTTATCGCGCGAATATTCATAAATTCAAATATTCAAATATTCAAATATTCAAATATTCAAATACTTTTCTGACGCGCTGCTTTGCGCATGGTCTGCTAACAATATCCACAGAGCAGTCCTGGACGCTACAGTGAATCCGGATACGGTTGGACGGGTGAACGTTACGTTTAGACGCAAATATATTTAAATCCGCAACCAAAATTGTCCGAATTCAAAAATATCCGGTATATCCCCGTTTCGCTGTACTGCAGAATAACTTATTAAGCCTTGTAAGGGACGAACCATTATTTTTCTGGAGGGAGGGGGGGGGGGGAGATGAGAAATTTACA
>JAOBYE010036012.1:0-22410 GCA_025403585.1 Parazoanthus swiftii | reverse complement strand
CAGGCTGTTTGGCAAGAAAAAAGGGGGGGGGGAGTAAGGGGAGGGGGAACGGATGGGATGATAAAAGAGAAAGCTGGTTCACAGGCTTTTGTGGGTGTGCATGATGTTGCTCTTTGTTTATTTAGTATAAAAAATAATTATTGGCTTTTTACAAAGCATTAATAACAGCGGCCCGAGTTTAGGCTAGCAGTAGCCTCTTGTTCAATTTGTTCTTGTGGAAGTTTTAACGCTTCTCTTGTGCTCTCCCAACTTCCTGCGTGCATCCATAACTCGATAGACGCACACTAAGCATGGACCATTTCTTAAGTAAAAACTTTATTTTTATTTTTGTCTAATTCGAACACAGCTCTGCCCTCTTTGCATTGTTACATTATTGTATAAAAAACAATCTTTAAAAATATATTAACAAATTTATAATTACAAAATGTAAAGTTACAAATGTTTAAAAACTATTCACTGTACACTTTTTCTGTAGTTGAAAAAAAACCTTCCTCAAAGTATTTCTCCTCATCACGAGCTTCGCACCTTACGTCCTACTGACAACACCTGTATGTGTACCTGTGTGTGGCGGTGTGCCTGTCTATAGCTAGCTGTCTTTGCCTACCTGTATCTGGGTTTTATCATGCGAACTTGTGCGTGTCTTCGGCTGCCTTTCTCCATTTATGTCTGATGATTTTCTGTCTTTTCTGCTTCGTACGTTTCTTGGTTCTCTGATTTGCTGTGTGCTTGGCTGAATGCGTTTCCAACTTTCTCCCCTATGTGTCCCTATTTCTGTCTGTCTATCTGTTTGTTTGTCAGTCAGTCAGTCAGTCAGTCAGTCGTCAATCACTCAATGTTTACCTTTGTTTGCACGTTAGTTTGGCTGTCTGTCAGTTTCTAAGTTTGTCAGTCAATAGGCCGGCTAGTCTGTCTATCAGATTGCCTGTCTGGCCGTTTCTATCAGTTTCTAAGTTTGTCGATCAGTCGGCCGACCAGTCTGTCTGTCAGTTTGCCTGTCTGTCTGTTTGCTTGTTAGTTTGTCTATCTATCAGTCACAAGAATGACATTTTGTTGGATTTAACTGAAGTCACGTTTTTCTTTATAGCTGTGACATCGATTTTTCTTGTCTTATGTGCTTGTAACTGGCATGTCATGAATGATCACGGTAACTCTGTTTAAGAACATCACTTGTTCGGCATCAGCGCTGGCAATGCTTCTGCTTACCGGAGGAACTTCCTTTGGAACTTGCGCGACTGCAATGAACACAGTCCTATGAAGAATGTCACGTATTCTCTATGGCTGTAACCATCACGTACGTGTATATTTGCCATAGTTTTAACTCGCGTGACTCCAATGAACACAGTTTTACCAAAGAATGTCACGTTTTCTCTGTGACCGTACAAATCGCGATCTCTGCAATTCTTGAGCTTGCGCGACTCCACGGACTGAAATGTTGCCGCAGTGCATATTCGTGTTTCTTGCGTGACTCCAATAAACCTAAATCTTCTAAGTATCTTCATGTGCTTGAGTCCTGTGTGACTCGATATGATCCTGACCGTCACGCGTTCTCTATTGCAGCAGCTATACTTGTCTCCAGTGTGGCCAGCCATCTCTGCTTCTGGTCCCACGAATGAGCTTGGCACAGCCACAGTCTCTTGGGCGAAACGACACGGAATGCGTTCTTAATGTCTGAAAAGAATGAATGGTGTTTTAGGCACTTTTGTTGTTGTTGTTGTGTTTTTTTTTGGGGGGGGGGAGGGGGGTGAGACTGGATGTTCCTAATTTTAACCTCAAAAATTTTAAATTGTTCAATTCCTTTTTTCAATTGTTAGAAACTTAACTATTGGATTATATGTATGTCTGTGGACGGGGACGTTAAGCCAGCCGTTGGTCTAGTCCCTAGACCTTCTATCGCGTATCTTCTTACACGTACTTGTCGATACGAGTAGGCTAATGCCGGTGTTGCCTCGTCTACAAAAGGGCCTGCTTTAGTTGGGGAAACCCTTAGCAGTTTTCCTCTTCCTTCAGAAAAAAGCTACTAAGGAGAGTTGTTCCGCACAAGATTGTCGAATATGTAAATCTACAACTACTTGCGTTGGGCATGTAACTTTCAGGCAACAGATGTGAAACGCACGCACCGCCTCGTTAACAGCTGCTTTGTTAGGAGTTTTGCACAAAGGACCTTTATTTATCGCTTGAAACAGCTTCAGTTGTCAAGTTATGTTATTGGAAAATCTTGGGACATCGATATACTCACTAGTGAGGATGTGGAAACTACTCCACGGTGCAATTCCCAGTAAAACACTTGTGTCTAAATAATAAATTTCCCCAACACAATGAACAACTTACATTTTGAGTCTGGAATGTTTTCTATTTTTAGTTTCGTTAAAGTGGCGGACGTCTGAAATCTGTACGTAAAGAAAAAACATTGCTTGTTAAAGTTTTGTTAAACTTCAGATACTAAAACTTTTAAATTGACGTTCACCCTTTTTGATAGCTAGTATACTCACCCAACAAGACTCCTTGAATAAGAGCTTAAAAAGCCCTTTGAGACGTTACGTATAAATGTGCAACAAAAGCACTGCAATTTGTTTATTTTTTTATAGCGCAATAAAAATTGAGAAACATCAAATTCTGCATAGAAACGATAAAAATAACATGTTCATGTTTAAGAAACCCCTCACCATTTGACCCTCCTTGGTGTCTGAAGACGGCAGTTTGAAAATCCACTCGACATCCCGTTCAGATTGGTTGGATCTGGGTTACATTCTTTGGTCATTTTTTAAAAAGGGGGCTGCCAGGGATTGGCAAGGGATTAAGTGATTGGCACAATGGCAGTTCAATGACTGGAGTATAAGGGTATAAGTTTCAACACTCATCAATACTTTTAGCTTCGTTTTATTCAGCCTCCTGCTTTCTTTCAGCTTCTCTTTTTAAAAACAAGTGCATGTTCGTGAACATGATGTCGAGTGAACCAAGACATTCCCGTCAGTCGACTGCTTGCTCTAAAACGTTTCGGCGCATGCGCATGTAACAACCGGAAGAGTGCTCACTTTATGATGATAAGAACTCGACTTGCCGTCATACAGTCTACGTCAAGATAATAGTGTTACAACCACCACCGTTACCTACTTGATTTTGCGTAATCAAAAAGAGCCAAGTGCTGGAATTGCATCCCCCTGTTGCATCCTATTTTGGTTCCGAGCACATATAGTAGGATGGGCTGAGCTGTTTAAACTGAAATTTCACACCTTTCTCCCAAATACCAACACAATAGACCCACTTTTGATACTTTAACATTCAACTGGTATGAATGGGAGGCATTGAGAATTAAACTAGAAGAATTGTTTACTTATCACTCAGTCTTGGTTTGATTTTCTGTTGAATTCTCTTAAGCATATAGCACTCGGGTAGAATTGTATTATGTCGCAAATGGTTCATTTTCCGAAAGGCGTCCCGTTTCTGTTTTTACACAGATACTTACTTGTACATGTGATTGACCAACCGTCTGAACGGAACGTATTTACACGTCAGACTGGTGACTACAAGGGTGTCGTTAAACAGAAAGAAGCCCACTTCGGAGACCTGTTGGTAAACCCTGTAGACAAACAAAATATGGCGGACTTTCTCAGTTGGTACTTACTGGGATCAAATGAATATTTTGGGAAAGCAGATCTGGTGAGTGGACGCTTTAGCCATGCAGCCATGCAAACTTCAGATCCCAATCACAGATTGTTTGGGCTCGGCCGAATTTCAAATTAAAGGCCTTTATTAGTTTTTATGTTTCCGAATTTACTGGCTTTGCGTAGTCTAACTTTATGTTTGTTTCCCCGTCTCCTTCTTGAGGCATACGCATATATTATTTTAGTTTCCTAGTTGGACACGTACCATGTAAATTATGGGAATATCTGACAATGGGTATCATTTTCTATCGGAGGTATATCAAAAGGGAAAACATTTAGCAACAAGTGGTACAAGGACGAGTAAAGGGTTCAGTTCCTCGGCCGCGGATCCTCGATCCTACACCCCCCCCCTTCCCGAGTATAGCCATAATTTTTCTGACCAAGCAAGTGTTCTGGTTACTGACTCAGTAATCATCTTACTAATAGTAGTTCTAAAGTAGACTACGAGTTGTTTAGACAATTAACTTAACGTACCGATGATTTTATATTTGAGAGTACGTTAGTTTTAAGACAGTTGCAGAAAAAGGAAAAGACGAACATTCAAGACTGTTTTCTGAGCCTTCTTCCCTCATAAGAAGTAAACCCCTCCCCCCACAATCCCCTATTCTAAGAGGCTTACCTATATTCGGGTTTTACATTAGTTCCATCGCTGGGACAATTCAGTTGAATCATGTCCTCTTGAACAACAAAATGACGATTCTTCTCTGCTAACACCTAACATGAACAACAGAGTTGAAATAACCGATAAAGCGGGTAAGCAGAGTAAAAATGGTTAAAGTGAAAGAACAGGCGAGTTATCAGCGTAAGCTCCCAGATATAACATAACACATCCTCGGAGACCCAGGGGCAGTCAGTCGGGCGATCGAGTATTTCTACCCGTTTTTCTGCTGCCCTGACAGACCGCCCCTGGGTCTCCGAGGATGAACATAACACCGACCGCAGGTTCTTTTGAGCACAGACAAGAAAAATGAAAACTGAGCTTTAGAACTTATCAAGACATTTGGTGCTCTGATAGCAAGTCAAGAAAATATTACATATCCATGCGATAAAACTAAACAGTGCACTTAGAAACTCGCCAAAACGCCTTAAAGTCATTTACAAGCCCCGCGGTTTCTTTTAAGACTGCGTGCTACCTTGAAAACTGTACTACTTCTTTTTCTATATACATATTCTACAACGTTTCTTTTTTTTCAATAACCTTTCAAGACCTGTAAATCCCTTCTTTTTTTCTTCTTTTTTGTGGTGGTTGAGTTCAAGAAAAGAAAACTGAGAAGTTGAAAATAGGTGTCCGCAATAACTGACGTAAATGTAGTTGGTTGGCACATCTTTGCAGAAACCAGACAACGAACGTGAAAAACAATGTGACCGAGATAGAAGATAAATGAAATATGAGACACGTGTTTCAAGCCGGTTTCAGGACATGCAAGAAAATGAAACAGAAACCAACAGTCACAGTAACATGCAGTTTTTGTACGTTTTGTACAAAACTTAGAAAGATCTATCAGTTTTTACTGTTGTTTTTTACTGATTAGCTTTACAACTTGACCA
Organism: Parazoanthus swiftii; assembly: GCA_025403585.1. Classification (NCBI taxonomy): domain Eukaryota; kingdom Metazoa; phylum Cnidaria; class Anthozoa; order Zoantharia; family Parazoanthidae; genus Parazoanthus; species Parazoanthus swiftii. The sequence continues at coordinate 17,200 of JAOBYE010036012.1, read as the reverse complement.
ATATGAACAATGGGAATGGGACAAGAATAACGAGTTATTAGTATTACGTAAAGAAATATAAACTGTTTCACAGTCCAATAAAATTATCAGAAAACTTACCGGGCAATTAAGAACCCTCTTTCGCATATCCTGCAAAAATGTCTCCCTTTCCAAACGGTCCCTGTACTGCAATAACAGTTATCACAATAACATATAAAGCAACAATAGTGACAGTAACAGTTACAATGGCTGTAAAACTGACAGTGAAATAGACCAGTTTCGTATGCCCAGTTACCGCTGACTACAATGACCACAGACTCAATTCTGCACGGTTAGCCTCGACTTGGTCTTGAATGTACATAAATACCAATGTAGGTATGAGTTATTTACAGTTCTTTGTATTGTTGGAGGCTCGGACTTCTAATCGTTCTCGCTGGTATTTATGTATATTCAAGCCTGACCACCCTGCAGAAATGAGTCTGTGGTCGTTGTAGTCAGCGGTAACTGGGAATACGAAACTGGTCTATTGGCTGAGACGGTGACAGTATCATTGAAGTGACAGTGTTAGTGACAATGGCAATGACATTATTATGTTAATGACAACTGAATGATAAAGTTAACAATAATAAGGACGCCAGTAGTAATCGATCCTAGTATGGTTCTTCAATGACAAAACTAATTATTCCAAATGATTCAGTACTCAGTATTTCTGGCTCGATACTGCTTGACCTGATACTTTGAGTACGCAGCACAACCTTAACACATCACTTACCTCTCTGAAAATCGTGTCCATATCTTTCAGCCTGGCGATAGCACGAATCAAGTTATTCCGGTCTTTGTGGCCGGGAGGCGTGTGTCGTAAGAAACACTCGAGTAGCTGCACATAACTGAAAAGTCAACGGTACATTTTACAAAACATAGGGACTCAAGCTATATCCAATTAAGCTCGGCTCAAACAAAGATGAGGGTTGTTTGGCAGTTGAGTGACCAAATTTGGATGAACGTTTTGCCCAATTCTCGTGCGCACCGTCAAACAGGGATTCGAGTCAATGACTGAGAGTCAACAAGAACTGCTCAACAAATGTGTGAAACTCTCATCAACTCACTTCGAAATTTTGAACATGTTTAAAGTCGATGAGGGCGCTCGAGAGTCGATGAGAGTGCATTAGAGTGACGGTCAACCGAGAGTGAGAATTTGAACTCTCGTCCACTCTCATCGACTATCGTACGCTCGGATCTACTATTAACATGTGCAATATTCTAACGAGTCGATGAGAGTGCATGAGAGTTGATGATCAAACGAGAGTGAGAGTTTGAACAAATTATACTCCAACTATATGGTTAGTTTTTTTCCAGAAGCCTCAATACACTACACAAGCCTCAATACACTACACAATCATCATACACCGTGAATATACAACGGTGAGAAAACCAATCAGATTCTGGGATCAGTTGCAAATATAGAACACTATAAACCTATAATAAATGTTAATTATATTTTAATTCAATACTATAGTTTTTGGAAACTGGCACACTTTGAGATAGATGGCCCACAATTATAGACGATCCAATTTGCCTTGAAATTTTGGAGAAGTTACAATAGAATACCGAAACATTTCAAAAATAAAACAATTTATGCAAAATAATGCTATTTAGTTCTAACTTTTAATCGACGGAAGTACAAAGTGTCTTACCTGTGCATTCGTTTGCCTGGGAGAAGAAAAAACTCTGGCAAACTGGAAGATAAATTAAAAAGATATATCAAAAATGATAAACGTTTAATAAACAATGAGTTATTTGGGAATAGGAAAGGAATAGAACCAACTAAGTGAAAAAGAAATAAGACATTAAAATCCCTTACGTTGACTCCAATACAAACAAAAAACAATGCGAGTACAAGAACGTACGTTCTTTACCACAAGTGACTGATCAAAAAACGAAGATGAAAAAATTTAGGATTGCGGTTTTGATCTTTCACTGAAATGACCAAACTAAATAAACGAAAGGAGCTAATCTCAGTAAATTAAAGCTTGGTAGGGTTGGGGAGGAAGATGAGAGGGGGGAAGGGGAGGAGAGGAGGAAGGAGAGAGGGGGGAAAGCTGGGGTCGAATCAATGTAAAACAAAGATGTATTGTACGAAACGCCTCTAGGAAATTCTTTTATTCTTCTGGAAGCTGCCATAATATTGTACTATAAGTTTAAACTGATCAGTTGTATGAGAAAACGCTGAGGTTGCACCGACACTTGGCCCTTTTAGCCGGTAATGTTTTACTGGTTGGACAAGGTTCCCAATGAAAACGAGGAATAACCTCAATGTCTTTTCCATGACTTTCCACGACCCTAAGTCACTTTCCATGACGCAAAAACTCCGCTTTCTCGACATATTTTCGCTCAGTTACAAGAAGGATGTTTCAAACATTCACACAACTAGAAATAGCAAGGCAAAAATATTGAAATTCCATGACTTTTCCAGGCCTTTCAATTCCATTACTTTTCACGTCTTTTCCTGACAGTGGAGGCCCTTTTGAAATCTTATCTCCAGGTTTCAAGACAGTCGCTGCAGTTCAAGCTCATTTTCATTAAAGTTACACTTGCCTCATCATCTTTGTGTTTGGCTGCTTCTCGTGTCGCTCTAGAAATGCACGGAATTGAGGCGACTGCTCTCGGCACTGTAAAGTCAAACAAAACAAATCCTGAACACGTGTATATACCAAGGTTTACAGAGCTGAGCTCATAACTTGCTCTCCTTACCTTCTGACCGGTAACAATATTAAACATAACACGCACAGTCCTGTTTAAAAGGGTACTTTCATGGCTTTGCACATGCGCGAGCTCGGATGACAGCCATTATCTCATAGCCAATGGAAACCTAGAAAATACACCTGGGAAGTTTATCTTGACCTCGATCGATCTTAAGTCGCTCAGATCAGCAACTGTTTGTGCTTTGTTGCTATTCACTTTTGACACTTCGCCGCGTAAAACCTCAGAGACTGGGTTTGTTTCGGGCCGGAACACAGATTAAATTTCTGAGAACCTGAGCATGCGCACAGCCGTGAATGAATCCTTTTAAGGTCGATCGAGGTAAGAATGAATTTCCCGGGTGTATTTCCTTGACTTCTACTGGCTATGAGACAATGGCTGTCATCCGAGGTCGCGCATGTGCAAAGCCATGAAAGTGTCCTTTATCTTTTTTTACGTCACGCTTATAGCCACCAATAGGGAGACGAAATAATTTTTTCATCTTGGCTTTCTTCAACAACTGTCAAAGGAGAACCGAGTTGCATTTTGGTCAAGAGTAATTGTAGTTTGCTTATTTTTATGCTGTTAAAATGGAAATTTCCAGCATTTGACTTTCGCTTTAATTTGCGCACGTGCAATTGTTATTCCAATAATGGGGTAACACACAAAAAGGTCGCACCGGTTTGCGTATTCGGTTTAACAAAACCTCTTCCAGCGGTTGGTTTGTGGAAATAATGTAACCTCATTTCCAGTATTTTCATAATGGCGGCTTCTTCCTCTGCTGTTTTATTGTTTCTAAGTCCTATCCAGTACGGTCTCGCAGGGAACTACATTCACATTATTTCTAAATACTAACATAGTGAAAACCGTGTAGTTGATCACATACCCGCTCAAGAGTTGAAAGTGCCACAGGATAGTTATTCAGGAAGTTGGTGTACGCTCGCAGCTGAGCCGTAAACTTGACAAAAATGTCCCCAAGACACTGCGCCGTGCGAGAAAAGAACAGCAAGAAATAACGTGAGGTGATGCGACAGCGTGACCATCTCTGTAAGTACAGACTAGTTTAAAGCACATGATTCATTCTAAAATGAAGGGAATTTTCCTTGCCGGGATATGGCCACCACAACATTATACAACAAAAACACGGCATACTATATCAATCCTTGTAACCAAACCGCTTAGGCCACACCAATTTTGTTTCTTGTTTTACGGATTTCATAGGTCAATACTGACGACCGGAGGCTGTAAAAAGGGAAAAAAATGTTTCATAAGACTATCACAGCTTACTTGATGCGAGTCCCAGTTCTTCAAACGGCTTGATAAATCATCAACCATTAAGCTGTTGAACAAAACGTTTAGTTTAGAAATGAAAAGAGAGAAAAAACACAGGGAAGTTTTGTTAATGATTCAAAAAGAATGTATTTTTACAATGTTACAGGTTTGCACTTTAGTGTCCAAAATTCGTTCGATTGCAGACACGTTATCGAGATAATAGTATCAATAATAACAAAAATATTGATAATGATTATGATAAAAAATAACAGAACCAAATTGAAGTTGTGAACAAGACCGCATTCTAATTATAAGCTCACAAAGTCGAATAGAACGTTGAAAGGAATTCCATATCAATCAGAAATTCATGTTTATTATACGGGTCTTATAAAGAACTTAACCTGTAGCCGGTTAAAATAGATTTATATTAAATGATATACTCTGTCATCGGCTTAATGAGCTCAGAAAACGTGTTTTAGTATTTTCATTCCGATGGCCTTACTGATAAATGTTCATTGTCCTCTTTTACAGGGTTCGTACTCTTTCGACCTTGTGAATTTCCATGAGTTTCCAAGACTTTTTCCATGACTTTTAGCAGTTTTCCACGACCAAATTTGACCATCTGTTTCTTTGCAACATATAAAAACTGTTCCCGATATGAAATATTTCCAGCATAGTAAAAAATTCGAGAAAGAAAACAGTTCCATACGTCTAATATCATTGGAATCTAGCTTTCCGTATACCGGTAAGTGAAAATCTGTCGAGTTTCTGTTTCGTCTCACTTATTTAAGTTAACTAACCCATGTTTTATATGGTAATTTCCACTTCCATGACTTTTCATGACCCAAATCAAAATTCTATGACTTTCAAGGCCCGGAAAACGAATTTGTAAAATTCCATGACTTTCCAGATTTTCCATGACCCGTACGAACCCTGTTTTAACAACAAATGCGGGCGCAAGAGGAGCATAACTTTACTATGTTTGTTAACAGTTCTCTTTTAAAGAATGTAAGATACAAAATACAAATGTGAAAGCTCAAAAGCTGCATTATGTTCCCATGGACAAGCCTATCAAACCATCTCCGGTATTAGGTATAATGCAATATACTGATAACGTACCAACTCAAGGCATACACAGTTTGAAGATCCCCAAACAAAGTTTGTATATTCGCCAAGCTGATGATAGCTCTGCAGTAAGACCAAATCAGAAACAATAATAATAATAATAATTATAATAATAATAATAGTTTAATAATAACAACAACAATAATATACAACGATGATACTGATGATAGTGATGACAATGATGATAATATGACGAGCAGCACGCAACATAACATATAATATGTGCAACCAAGCTTTCAGGAGCGAGAGGTGGGGTGGAACAATAAAGAGAAGTCGATTATGTCAAATATTTTTAAAAAAATATTTCCCACATTTATAATATCAAAAAAAAATTGAATGTCCTTTTCCCCTCATGGAGTCAAAAGCTCGAATTTCCAGATTTTATGCATTCCAACGTAGAAGCTACAAGAAAGCAATTACGTGACATCCATGGGCTTTCAATAAATGAGACATTTGAGACTTTCACAGAAGGTACGGCCTAAACTGGGAATCTCTGTTTCTGGTATGGTATTGGTGGAAATTATCATGCGAAAAACAACAGAACTCCCCTTTATTTCTACATGCAGCCAAACTTCTGCTAAAACACTAAAAGCGTTTAACAATACTACTTTATATATGAATACGCAGAACACGAATAACACGTTAAAAAGTTTAAAAAGTCTCAACCCTACTTTTAAAAGTGTTTGTTTTAAGGTATCTGTAGTTCTGTTGTTGTCAGAGAGATATTCCACAATATTGGAGTTACTACAGAAAAAGCTCGCTTTTGAGAAGTTTAAAGATGATATGGTAAGGCGTATGGCAAAACTCATTCAGATTATCACATAAATTACACCAAGAGTTGTATCAGCAATTTATACCAAATATCGCGTAGATTATAATAACGATTACGAAATGTATACCTGTTTGAGTTGAGGGCAGCCTGCAGAGGATTCTTGAACGCCTCCAGAATGATAGCAAGTGAACGCATGTACTCAACCTCTGTTGAGAGTACCTCGTGAGCCACCAACACCCTCTTCTGGCCCATCTCGAGTCGCGGCTTCTCCTCCAGTTCCTAATTGCAAAGTAACGTTCATTGTCGACAGTTTTATGCCCACCATAGTAAATATTTAGGCTCCCTTTTCAGTAAAATCTACGTCTGAACGATTCAAGGTTTACCGTGGCGAGTTCCTACATAATTTGCTTCTTGTACTGCAATTGTGGATGCCAGTTCTTCTAATGTTCAGATAATCTTGAGGCATTTTGAGATATATGATATGTTATGAGTCTCTCAGTAGGCAACCACGTGCAGGTATAGTTCAAAAACTTTACTTTACCTTGTTCTGTCCAAACTAAAAATGACATATATTAATAAATAGTTTGAACGATACTGCATCTACTAAAATGATTTGCACAATTTCGTTTGAAAGATAATTTGTGCCAAATGTGTTACTATTCGTATTAGGGATTAAAAATTAAAATACGAACAACAAGTGAATTCGAAAAGCATTCTGGTAGTTGTATAGTTTTAACACCATAATGCAAATGTGCTATTAAAACCGGACGTTACTAAAACCGGGAAAGGGGAACGGTCAATATGAGTCGGGGAATGGTCAATACGAGTTTGGGGGTGTGAACAATTACAAACTCTTCGAAGGCTGGGGGACTTGAACAGTTAAGAACCTCAAGCATCACTGCAGATATTATAAATATTGACCGTTCCCCGACCCATATTGACCGTTCCCTGATCCATATTGACCGTTCCCCGACCCATATTGATCGCTGCCCGACCCATATTGAACGATCCACGACTCATACTGACCGTTCCCCGATCCATATTGACCGTTCCCGGACCCATATTGACCGTTCCCCAACCCATATTGACCGTTCCCGGACCCATATTGACTGTTCCCCAACCCATAATGACAGTTCCCCATTCCAGGTTTTACTAGTAACATCCATTAAAACCTCCACATTCGTACGTCTCCCGACCTGATCTCCGCTAAGAATCCCTTCGTCCTCCTCAAGAGTTTCAGTCTCTGCGCTTTCTCCTTGGAGTGTAACGGACTCACTGTCATCTTTGATGGCATTTCGTTTGACTTTCTTGGGCTTAGACCGACTCACATGAGCTTGCAGAAAAACTATCAGCCGGTGAAGATCGTCACCCTGCAGAAAAGACAGTAATAATGTATCAGTGATTGTGACTTTGGTCTTAAGCAAAAGGAAATACTTAGACTTAATGTCCAGTTTCGCTGTAGACTTAGTTTTACAGTGTTAGCTTCGACTTGGTACGGATAGCGCTAGATCAGAAGATCCAAACGGAGGTCGAGCCCAAACTCGTGGCCATTCTTTTACGGCCATCGTTAAATGTTCCGAAGGCTTGGGTCAGTATCTTTTTTGTTACTTTTTTGGAAAAAGGGACTGGGACATACAAACAAAAAAACTGAATGGTTGATGTAGTGTTTGCTTCCTTTCTTCCTTCTTCGTCTAGACAAACCTCGGGTTATAACAAGTAGTTGAGTAACTCATATCGAATAGTATTTCTTTATTTTCTGTTAAACATTGTAACACTGGTACTGATTATTGTATTGTATTGCATTGTTTTCTCTTGGCAATTGTGAAAGGGAAAGGAAACCCTGCCACATACCTGGTTTCCGCAAATCTCTTCACCTAAGGAAACAAGTGCGTCAACCAGCACAGGTGCTACTTGGGAAATACTTTGAACAGACGACAAACCCAGTGCCTCAAAAATGATTCGTCCTGAAATTGAAAAGGGTTCGGAAAATTAATCACTCATTAATGGGCCGGTTTCAGCTTTCAGCGACAATTAACAGCCAATGTTTGACAAAGATTCAGTCACAGCAAGTTACCCACACACACTCACAAACAAAGATTCAGTCACAGCAAGTTACCAACACACACTCACAGACAAAGATTCAGTCACAGCAAGTTACCAACACACACGCACAGACAAAGATTCAGTCACAGCAAGTTACCAACACACACTCACAGACAAAGATTCAGTCACAGCAAATTACCAACACACACTCACAGACAAAGACTCAGTCACAGCAAGTTACCAACACACACTCACAGACAAAGATTCAGTCACAGCAAGTTACCCACACACACTCACAGACAAAGATTCAGTCACAGAAAGTTACCAACACACACTCACAGACAAAGATTCAGTCACAGCAAGTTACCCACACACATTTACAGATAAAGGTTCTCTCACAGCAGCAGTTTACTTAAGGGTTAAAACTAAAACACATGGATAAATACGACACAACTAAAACAAGTTCAGTTACCTATCAGCCGCTTTGCCAGGTTCTTTTTCTCTTCTGAGAAGTAAGATTGTAGGTTTGCTTTGACCAATAGGGTGCACTCCTTCCACGAAAAGTGTTGTAAATGTTAATATTCCCGCTTTAGAGTCATTATCCCTTCCGTAAACTATAGTTTTAGACCCTAAAGTTTCAACAAAGCTTTTGAAATTATAGATACTGATTAGTTATAGGGTTTAAAATAAATGAGGTAATAAATAAATATGAGTAGGTACATGAAAGAAGTAGGTAAGTAAGTAAATAATTAGGTAAGTAAGTGAGTAAGTAAGTAAGTAAGTAAGTAAGTAAATAAATAAATAAGTAAGCAAGTAAAAAAAATTAATAAATCAGTAAAATAATCTTCTGTTCTTACTTCGAGATAATCAACATCGTTACACCAGGCCCCAAGTTTGTGGATGTTGAAGTATAGAGCCGGCGGCGTGACGCCGTCTGGGACAAACAGCCACTCGCTTTCAACTGAAAAAAAAACTGCCGCGTGAGACAACTGGAAAGAAACTGTACTATATGAGAATGTACTTTCCATTGAAGGACAGTAAATCAGGAGAAAAGACGAAGAAATCAAACAGTCGGTCCTCAGATGTAGCCAAGAGCTTTGGCTAGTTCCAGTTGCGGTTTGTGACTTAGGATCGAGGGAACAAAACACAATTACAACACATGATGAGTACAGTCACCATGGTAACTCTTTTACCAGATAATTATAACGCTCACCTCTAGTAAACGAGCCCGTACTTTCGGTAGGACAGGAGAATTGCATGCCGGTCAACACGCCCAGCTGAACCAGCAGATCCATACCTCCTTCTAAAACAAAAATATACTTGCGCAAATCATTTTTCGTGTATATACTAGAAGTAAGCAACAAAAAGGCTTGATTATAACTTCAAAGAGGTCAATTTGCATCAGCAATTTAACTCTACGAATCTTATTGGTTTGTTTATCCTTCAAATGCCAAGACGATAATCGCCAAGGGATCAGGAATTTCGTGTCTTGGTTACAAAATGTAGAACTTTGTATCAAGACGTTTGAAGTAGCAGATTGACATTTGAGGTAGCCTGCAAAGCTGGTGGTTCGGACACTTTTTTGAAAGAGGGCGGGGGAAGGAAAATGCCAGATCCGAGCGACCTGGATCTCGTTTGCACGCGCTTCAAATTTGGCGCCAGGACGATCGAGGTCCCTTCCTCCTAACGACGAAAGCCCCACAAGTAAACGAACCACTTGATAAGCGAGACGACTGCTATTTTTTTAGTCTCGAAGCAAACTTGACAAATCCTTAAATTTGACACCCAGCAATAACGAGTTGAGAGTTGTACACGTGTTTGGAGTGAAATGTACCACAATTTATCTGTTACCATACCCCGACTGATTTCCGAACAACAATGAGACGTTTTTCTATAAATCGATAGTTTCGACAACTATTAACAAATACTTATTAAGAGAGTAAAGGATTGATCAAATTTTCGCATCCTGCATAGTGTAAGTTACGGTGTAGTTTAATCAAATAGGAAGCTTTATCAGACTAAAATGTCCCAACAAACAAAGCAGAAGCAGTGGTTGTTGAACTGAAGTGCAGGACAGCACGGATGGAACTGGACTACGACTCACCAGGCTAGAGTTCGGACCAGACTGGATACAAATAAACTAATCTTAAACATAAATATTGCAGTCAAGGTCATTTACTCTGGTTGCAACTGTTTTTAACAATTCTTTGTCTTTTTTCCAACCGACCGAAGCAAATTTTCGCCATGTTTTTATTTATACATTGAAAAGTCCTGAAAATGCTTTTTTTTATTACAATAAGAATTAATGTTTGTCACAAACTGTTCGACCTCGAGCTCCTGACACATTTCCACGATTTGAAGTAAAATACACATAATCGCTCCGTTGATCTCGTTACCATAGTTACCTGTGTCGGTAAGTGGTACGAAAATATCCACGTGACCGCCCTGCTCCAATGGTATAACAGCTGTTGTTACTGTCTCCCAAAAATGACGCATAATGGGGTCATTTAGGCTTTCCTCCGACAGCGCTTGACCTGGTAACGAAAAAGGCAACTCAATAGTCCAGTTTCGCCCTCTTGGTTGCCGCTGATTACAGTGACTCCAGACTCGTTTGCACAGTGTTAGCCTCGACTTAATAAATACCAATGTAGATAAAAGCTTTTTACAACTCTGTGTTTTGCTGGAGGCTCGGACTTCTAATCGTTCTCGCTGGTATTTGATAATAAGCAAAACATTTTACAAGGAATCCCCAGTCACCGAATGGTGGTTTTCATGGGGGTCCTCTAAAAATACAAAAATATAAGTTTAAAGGGGATAAAAGTATTTATAAATTAGGTTAAAGTTGAAGGATATCTTTAAAAGTTACAATAAGCTGTTCCAATAATGACTCTCATTTACTGAGATTTAAAAAATTGAAATTTGAAATATTTTTTTGTAATTAACACTTAGTCGAGGCTAACGCTGTAGAAACGAGTCTATGGTCATTGCCATCAGCAGTATCTGGGATAACAAAACTGGATTATTTTCGGGAAAATGCCATAATATAGACATTTAGTTCTTTTTTCCTACCTTTGACCAACCGTACTGTTCCGGATTCACCTTTGGTGAATATTCCGATACTCCTAAAACATTAACGTTAAATATGTGAGAGCCAGTTTCAAAGCCACTAAGCTATAGCCTGTGTATCAAGCACTAGAGGGCAAGGGGAAGGAGAAGGGGGAATAAGAAAAACAAGCCGATGGGGACCTGCTTTTGGTAAATATCGAGATATTTTTTAAAACAATTGACGACTGAAATATCAAAGTAGAACGACCTATTTTTCAAAACTCCTTCAAGTTCTCTTCACACTTGACCAAAATGAAGATTGTCTTCACAATTTTTCACTAATTTCTTTTCAATTTTTTACCGTATTGGGAAAACAGAAGACGCAAGTACAAACTGAAAGTCCTTTGTACAGTATTCCGTCGCCTCTTCTGCTTCAGTCGTGTTCAGTTATTTATGTCAAAGGGTGAACCAGAATGACGGAAGCGGAGGCGGAAACGTAAATTGAATTAACCAATCATAAGACGTATTTCCAGTTTGTCATTGTAGAAGTCTAACGGAAAAACACTGATTTGGGAATTGAAGCGAGGCTTTCATTTTTCCCGGTGTGTCGGTTCACACTCCAAAGTAAGTCCTTTATGCTTCCGTCAACGCTTCCGCCAGTGGAATAAACTAAGCTCAAGGGCTGTTGAAAGAAAACATCTCAAATATACTCACTTTGCTTGTCTACCCCTTAGGGAAAGTCTTAGCTTTTCCAGCAGAGAGTCAAGAGTTGCCGCTTCATACTCGTAAGGTACAATAACAACACCAAACATTACTGCGTCTAACAAAACCTACAACATAAAGATGGGAGCAAAGCTGAAAAGTTTTAATTGAGAAGTGTTTTATCAGCTACTGTAACCTGAGTTAATTCTAGTTCTTAATACATCATGTTATGCTTTTAATGAAAACTTTCGAAATGGTTGCATTTCGCTTTTAAGTTCAAAGTTGTTGCAAAATCAATCATTTCAAAACATGCCATCAAAAGATCCTTTGACAAATAAATCGTGTTGGTACAATTTGGAAAAGTTATTCAATTTTTGTAAGATTATATGGTGTTAGCCCTCCTTACTAGCTGCTCAAACTCCTAGATGAGCCTGCCTTACAGTTGCCTCCTTTGCAACCATTAGTCCAGTTTCGTATTCGTAGCTGCCGCTGTTACAGAACTTTGTGGCCCAACCTGAGAAGTGTCTAACACCTTTTGTATTTAGGTTAGCTGGGGGTTCACTTGAAACGGGAGAGGCAGTAAGTATATATAATGCGAGTCATGATCAATGAAGGTCAGGTCAGAAACCGACTCCTACCTCGCATGCTGGGATTTCTGATGAGATGATTACAACCGCTGGATTGGGTTGTGCTTGGGAATTCTGTGGATGAAGGTATGATTATGTAAGTTTGAAACATTAAACACATTCATACGAGAGGAAAAAATGCTGCTTACTTAAGACGCAAAAACAATTGGAAGAAAAACTAGTTCTACGTCTAGCAGAAGCAGGGTCTAACAACAAGACACGGTTTAATTATTCAGGATTAAGGGTTTGAGCTGTTCTTATCTGTAAGATACTTGTTATTTTACGCGTAAACTTGCTCGTTAACTGAAGAGGTTGAAGACGTGAACACACCTATGCTCATGTGAACATTCTGTTTTGTTTCCATTTACTTACTTAATGAAAAGGGCAGCGGTGGTCAAGCGCTATTACCAGAATCCTTCGGACGAACCACGTTAAAGCAACTGAATAAACGTTGTTATCAAGAACAGAAGTATGAAGAGTTCGTAAGAGAGAATATTTTGTTCTTAAATGGCTGAGGAACATTTTGAAATACTTAGAACTATCTATAAGTCTCGTTGTATAACAATTTCAGTATAAGAAAAGTCAGTGTTCAGATAATGTTTTACTAAGAGGCTGTCCGCCTAAAGTCTGACCAACTGATTTTCGCGTCAAATTTTAATTTATCCAAGATTCTTAATTCGTGTTTACAGCTGAAGCGAAAGTCGTTCAAAGAGAACAACGCTTTCGGCAGCTGAAACACAATGTTTGATCGTCTTGCAACTCAATCATAAACACTAACTCGTTTTAATAAGTTGACATAGAAATTAATAAATAAAATGACACGCGGAAGGATATTTGTGAAGCCGCCAAGTTAGTGGATTTTCAGTCTCGTGAAAGTGGCCGAGAGGCTGTTTTGACCGTGCAATCTTCATGGGTCTAAAACTTTCCACCATGCAAGACGGAAATGAAACAAAAGAAATGCAGTTCAGTTATCAGGAGATAATACTTAACTTGCGGGCAAAATCTTGGTAAAAATTAAATTTTGACGCGAAAGTGAGTTGGTCGGATATTAGGCGGATAGCCTCTTAATTCGTTTTACTGCATATTGTCAAACTCTTCACAGATCTTTGTCGGAAACACATTGGCAATGATGTTAAGTTGGATGCATTTTTTAAGAAATATTACAAGAACGTAACTGACTGAAAAAAACTTTTACTTCGCAAGGGATAATACAGTTAGGTCCAGTTATCGACTTACCCGTTTAGAAGTCCTGACGTCGCTAAACGAGTCGTGCGAGGTGGGGTGTAAACCTACCGTAAGATCTTGTCTGGAACAAGCATCAGAACAAGTTCTTAGCAACAATGTCTTCCTCATGTGTGAAAACAACACAAGCTTAGGTCACTACACACCTCCGTCTGTCTGTCATATGAGTGAGTCATCAAAACAAGGGCAATAAACTGTTCAACATGCACATTATTACAAAACCTAATTCGAAACAAAGGAGCTGCAGTAAGAGTGTTCAAAATAAGTGTATTCTAAAACACTTTCAAGTTAAGACTTCTCACATGCTTAACAAAGCTCAATCAAGTTCGTCAGGAATAATGCATATTTAAGAACTGTAGATTAGTATGTATTATTAACTACTAATTATAAACAGAGAATGAGGTCTATAGTTAAATTATCAAACTGAGGCCTTACTGTAATGCGACGTCATGCCGAAATTTGGTATTTCCCGTAAAGTCTGAACGTTTCAGGTTAATAACTCTTGAGCTGTCTGTTATGTGCGCATAACCAGACCAGCCGCTCAAGAACCAATCAGAACCACGTGGCTTCTTACCTTCGTACAACTGCTGCCGAGTCTTTCCCTCTTGACCAGGGACGCTCGGTTGCGTTCGCGTCAACTGCGAACGAAAAACAGGAAAAACCAGTTTAAAAGGACAGTATTTAGGGTTCTCCCAAACGAGACATAGTAAAGGAAGACAAAGATCACTGAAGGTGTGAGCTTTCAAAAGGGGATCTGGGGGCATGCCCCCCACAAAATTTGAGTTCTTCAATCTAAGAAAACTTGTAGCCGGCGTGATCAAGTCGACTATACGGAGAAATCGCCGGTCGCCGGCCCTTCGGGAGAACTCTGAGTATCACGATTGTTTCCCACAATAATTCATTACAAAGGTTATACTCTAGAAGTATAGACGTATATCAACTAAAAATTATTACTTTCTGTGGGTAATAAATATTTTAAACTTTACTAAATTGTAATACAATGCCAAGAATTAATGTGTTTTAAGGCTATGCCCGGTTTAGTGTTAATTGTTATTATTATTATCATTATTATTGTTATAATCGTCATTATGATGATAATGACGATGATGATGGTGAATGTGTTCGAAGCAACAGTTCATAAAACCACTCGCTTTTTTTCTGTTCTTTTCTAAAGTCTATATATTTTTCGCTTTAATTCTTAAGAGATGCAAAAAATATATGAAACATGAACCCTTAATTTTTTCGTATTTTGCCAAGCAACAGAAAGTGCCAAGGCACGGCGATTAAGATAAAAAACGGAAAATTCAAGATCCAGCTTGCATCATTTGTTAACATGCAGATCATTAAATTCCGTTTAAAGCGATAAACTAAAGGACTGATAGACAAGCAAGAAAACTGACGATTATATGTCGAACAGACAAACAAACAAACACCTGCACACATAGAAGCACGGCCAGATAGCACAAATTTGAAATAGTTAATTGTAGAATTTTTCAATAAGAAAATCCCGATCACTCTGTTTACGAAGAACATATACTCACACATACCTCTCGACTCGATAGCAGTGAATTCAGAAAGCGTCAACTTTGATGGATCTAAAGTTTCTTCTTCAAACTCGTCTTGAATTTCAAAACCTCCCTGAAGGAAAAAAGATAGTAATACTAAAACTTGTACTATGAACATAAATAATAATAATAATAATAAAATAGCTTTCCATATAATACTGAATGCACATAATAACACGAGTGAGCTAAAAGCAATGTTAAAAAGGGGAGTTATAAGTTTTCTGTTTATCGACCGGATTGTTCTCGTGGTTCATATCTTTGGCTTAGTACAGAAACGCCTCCCGTTTCTTATTCTTCATCTTTAATTGTTTCGTTTTCAATTTAGAAATTTTACTGAAACCACTGTCTTGGTCCCAGCCATCTTTCCAGATTTACTTGTGTATGTTGCAATATAGACGTACGGGATAGGTCTATGAAGTTATAGCTCGTGCCATGACGTAAAGCGTGAAAAGAATTGCCAGCTATGTTCTTAACAAATTTGGACAATCAAGCAATTCAATCTTTTTTGTATCAGATAGTAAACACTTAATCGAAACAGGTTACTGTGTACCAAGTGTGTATGGGTGCACAATTGCTGGTTTGCACTCAATCCCCAGAGACTCAAAAGACAAAGGGCGTGACGGCCTTGTTGGTGGACATAACAAAAGAAAGTAGTTACAACTCTATTGTTATTGTACACCAACATGGCGGCTATGACGTCACATGCAAACCAAGAATACACAACTGCACAACTACAATGAACAAGACAACCTTTCTTCAAATAGCTATACATGTCTCAAGCAACAACAGAACTCTTACCGAAGCACTTCTAACTCTCTTAGTCACTTTCCTGCGTTGGACGCCGCCGTACGCGGGTGCAGTGAGTGACCTCTGGTGGGGCTTGGGACTAAGTCCCAGTCTCTGGGCCCTGAGCTCGTCCAGGGATATCGGTTGGTTTGGGTTACACTTGTATAAGGCTTTGTCAACTAGTTCCAGGTCCCGTGGCCGAGAATCAGTATCAATCCAGGGGGGACGTCTTGAATCTGAACAAAAAGTAATTATCGTGCTAATTCTGCATGTACGTATTATTCTTAAATAAAAACAATCTACAAGATATTTTAAGGGTTGTCCATGCAACACTGGACAGTAAAGGTAAAGTCGCTCTATTTATTACCGGTAGTTCCGTAAGCTATAAGGTTGGAGTTAAATAAACAATTCTTTAAACATTGATTTTTCTCAGGTAAACGCCGGAGCTGTTGATTTAAAACTTAACAATCTCGACCCGGCCTCTATTATAAAGTTATACTTTTATGAGCATATAATTACGCTCTAAGAAGCAGGCGTAGCTCAGTCGGTCAGTGCGTGGCCTTCGGAGCTGGAGGTCTCCGATTCGATCCTCGGTGACTTTCAACATCTGTTTCGACTTTCTCCTGCTCCGTGTAGTTTTAGCTTTAAATACCCGTATAACGGAGCACTGACAGAGGAAGGGGGTAAAGTGCGCACCGAGGAGAACTCGTTTATCAGTGAATTTAAAAACCGTCACGTGTTATTCTCGTTAGATAAGGTCGCTTTACCTTTTCTCTCACTGGTGTTATGTAAAATAACAATGGCGAAATAGCTTCTGTAGATTTAACAAAAAAATTGCCGTATCGTGCTATACTACCCTCTTTTCCACTACTGATCTTGATTTGCTCCCTAGTTGTAGTACTTGTATGTGTGAACATTTTAATGTTAGGCGAAAATGACTTATTTATCCGTACCATTTCTATAATACAAGATTTCTTTGACAGTCTTTTTCTTCTTTTCGGAGGCTTGCCCTTTAGTTTTTCCTTTTTTCTTGCCCGTATTTGTATTCTGTCCAATTGAACAGAATTTCCCGTACACGTCAACCTGTCAGGGAATCGAAAAATGGGGTTAAAAATGTAATTACAAGGAAGCTGGAACTTTCAATAATCACAAAGGTAACAGTATCTTCTTCGGCACAACAAAACTGCCTCCCTGCCACGAATAGTAGTTATTCGGTGACTGCGTTCAACGGAGCGTAATCCATTACAAAACTTATAAGACATATCGTTGTACACAATGCACACGAACCATCGTTTTCTTTTTCG
>JAOBYE010035901.1:0-22412 GCA_025403585.1 Parazoanthus swiftii | reverse complement strand
GTAATAGGTACACTATGTCGAACACATGGTGAGGTAGCGTCTAGAACCAACTACTGGCTTATTCAGCACTAGATATCAAGGACCAGCAATATGGAAACCTCTTGACATCTCACATATATCCTTCTTAAGGTGCAAAGTAAAAGAATTCTATATTATAATAATGGCTTTTATTCATAAAATCGTCGCGCTCTAAAGCGAATTGCAATATTATATTACAATGTAAAAAAGAAAAATTTCCAGTATTTACAATTACATAGTGTAAAAATATTAAAATTTAAAAGTTGAAACGTTGAAAACGGGGCTGGGCCTTTCATGTTGGATAAAATATAGACAATTAAAAGACGAATATAGAAAATTACAGTCATCTGTGAGCACGGAGACAAATTGTTGGAAAAAAACTTTTTTTAAAACGTTCTGTTCTACATTTAAAAAGCGATGGTCTGTTACTGAAACGTAACGAGCGGAGGTGCGCACATGCCCGAGTCACTGGAACAAGATGGTTTAGACGTGATCCGGGTCTCTGGATCGATTCAAGTCCGTGCATAAATTACAAGAATGAAGAAACTTAATACAACTCTAATAATACAGTGGACTTCCCCTATGTAGAGGTGACAAAGGTAGATACAACTGAATATAGTATAGATAAAAAGTGTGTGGAGATAGATGAGTCATGCATAACAGGCCCGTAGGAAGGGGGGGGGGGTGCGCGGGGTGCCTACGCACCCCCCCCCCACGGACCCAAAAAGGTCCGCATTTTGAGGTTTAATAAAACGATGAAGAAGCCCGAATAGATTTATCGTACCAGTTGGTGCTACCGTAATTCGAAACGACAAAAAAAAAAAGCCGTTAGTGTGTTTGCTTCATAAATTTGGCTTTTAAGAGTCCAAGTTTACGAAATTTGCACCCCCCCCCCCCCAACAAAATTCCTGGCTACGGGCCTGAAAGATGTAATTTTGCTTGCGTACTTTACTAACATACTTATGTATTCTGGACGTAGAACTGTAAACCTTCACATGTACGACCACAAAGTTCAAAAATATATTTGAATTGGATGTTTTTGATTTTATTCCAAAAAGAAATCATTTAGGAAGTTTGACGGAATATAAAATAAATAGGAAGACTGATAGAAGGTTTTAGCCACTCTTCTCTTGGAGCTTTCGTTTCGGTTAACTATATAAGGCAATGGATTGCGCCTGTATTTATAAATTCGACTTGTTCACAAACGACCAAGTTTCTTAACAAGTTGTTTCAAAACTCGGTTCACAAAGAAGTTATTAAAAGGGAACGACACAACAAGCAGCAAAATACTTGACTAAATGTTCAGCTAAAATACTTAATAAAATGTTCAGTTTCCTATATAAACGTTTTTGCCTGATTTCTCTAAATAACCCGCGTTTTTATTTATATTTTTGTTTCAATTTTAGATTTGTATGTACGAGAGACGATTTAATAATCTTGCATGCGTTATACTGAAACAGTCGTAGACTGGACTCAATTTATTGCTTGGGTTTAGATATACGCAAAGAAGTCAGTACTATTCAAGACTATTGATTCCGGTTCAAAATATATTGTATATACAAATGTTATTTCATTTCAAAAAATAAAAATAGAAGGAATTATAACTCTAACGTCAACTTGTATCGTCACTCACGCTTGCTGCGGGCTATTTTCAAACTTAGTTCTGTGTGTCTGAATTTGCGGAGTGACGTTTAATGAGGCGGTGAACGGTATATCAACACGCTGCCGAGAAATAACTGCTTTTATATGTATTAGACCAATTCGGTCGATGAAATTATGATCCCAACTGATAGAAGTTTCCGCAATGTTAACATTACTAATTACAAGGGTGATTAGCGGGAATATTTACAGTTTTCTCAGTATCAAAGTTAAAGGGACACGTTGTTCAAAGAGGAATGGTATTTAATTCTTCCAGAGTTCTTCAGAAATACCAACAAACCAGAGACTGATCTAGCGGCAAAACGTTTTACGTAGCAGTTCAGAAACATTTACGATTAATTTATTTATGATAAATCAATGCATGTCTGTATTTTGCTATTTTCAGCGAATAGTCAAATATCTCGGGGCTCATATACAAATTTGTCACGGGTGTCTTGACGCACCTCGGACAAATTTGAAGTTATTCCTATGCACGGCAAGTCTTAAAGCATACGATCGCCAACTTTGTTTCGCTTTTTCGAGGTTTCTTCAAGTCCTAACCGAACATATCACTTGGCTGCGAGTGTCAAAGAATTTTATGACGGCTCAAAACTCTCTATTATACCGCCACGATAAAGTCATAAACGGCGCGTCCACCTGTTGTACGCAAGTCTTACATACTAACACGATATGCTTTCATGTCTTCGTGATGTTTGAAAGTTGTAAAAAGATATTTTAAGCAATGAAGGCTAATGAATAACTATAATAAAAAAAGCATAAAAACGCAATATAGAAGCAGCACGCAAGAATGCGACAGGCTGGTCAGCACTTTTTCGAAGTTGTCTTTAAAATAACACATGAAATGCTCAAGTTTGGGATTCTTTGCTCATCGTAAACAAGGTAATTGACGTTTGAGACGAAGTTTACGGCCACTTAACTTTGGAGAGGATCTTAGATTTTAGCGAGGGCGGTTCGAAATGACTCAAGAGGGTTCTATTGTGACACTTTTTAACAAATATGCGACCGTTTTTGTCAAAATCAACATGTTTATGCTTTTTTCTTGGGTTTAATGGTTCGATGGAATCACATAGACCAAAACCTTAATAAGCTACAATACCTTAGGAAACCTGATTTATTCCTTTCAGTTTCAGCACACAAAAACAGTAACAGACTGAATGACTGAAACAGAATCGAAACAAATGGCGAAAAGTTACACTTTCATAGTCATTTTCCCTCATGGACTTATAATGGACTCTTGTTGCGGTCTGTGTTGCTTAAGACGCATGCGTAATAAGACTCTTGATTTACAGTACTAAACTTGCTGCACTGCTGGGCATATGGCAGAGTGTTTTAAAACCTGAAAACAATTATTTGTAGCTTTTACAATGAAAACAAGTTTAGTTTCAGGAAATACTCGTTGTTTAATTTGGGCAAATCTTGACCTTGCCAAAGTCGCTCGCACTCCAATGGCAGTGTGTATATCTGATCGTGCATTTCAAGAAGCCAAAACACATTGAATGACAATGCTGTGCGGTAGAGCGCCAAGCTCTTGAGTCCAAAAAAGATAAATGCCGCGGCGGAAAACGGAAAACATACAAACTTCAATGATACATTAAAATATTTATCTGTGGGAATAAGACGATAAGAAATGTGTGTTGGTTAACGCAATTGATAACCTTGATTCACCTGTGTTTGTTTGTTCTGTACATGTGTCGAATTCCTGCCAGGCTACGTTGTAGTTATTTCTTATTGTGTTGAAGTTGTTTACTACCTTTAAAATGATTTGTTAGAAGCGAACCTTTGGCACGAATTGATCCATTGATTAGTTCGGAAAACTTTCAGAAGACTCGAAGATTTCTTAACAGAAAAGTTAAGCTGTCCGAAACCATTCCGTGCGAAATCGTAATTGTTATAATACCGTTTGCTTGGCAGGACTTCCTGTTAAGATCATCGTTCGATTGCGTCCAACTTTGAAGAAATCGACATATTCAGAAACTAAGAGGGGTTGGTGAATGATCATAACTTCATATTAATGACTCGATATCATTGTTGAACTTAAATGATTGTTTTCCAAAAAAAATAATGAATTTAGTGTAAAAAGTAAGAAGAACGACGTGGAGACTAGAGGAAATACTCTCGGATTTTTGGTCCTGGAACTCTCTGATGCTCCAACGAGGCAGCCAAGTCATGTGCAGATAAAGTTACAAATTCTTACCACCTGCAGCCGCCCTGTGGGCGAAGAACAAGTATAAAAATACACGGCGAGGCTCAATCAAGAGAATAGTGGGAGTGACTTTGCTGGAAGTGTTTGTGTCCGCTAATAGCGTAATTTTTTGATGTTTACATTCCTGTCTTCTCTTTCTCCAATTTACGTTCTCAAAGAAGTTGTCTTGTTCGTTTAATTATTGAATTAAGATGTTTCCACGTTTGTATTTCGCCAAAGGCTTTTCCTGTTACCGTCTGTTGGGTCTCAATTTAGTAATGATACCTCACCCTTGTCCCGTGTTCAATTTCGAAAATCACTATTATTTCAGACTATTTTCCATCAATTTCGTTTATCTAAAAGAAACACATCTCCTAAGACAACAATCCGATGGATAATGAAAGGGGTAGATTATATTGAGGCGGTGTTATTGTGCGATAATCAATATCATTAATTACAGGGTATATTGCCTGTAGGTGATCTATGGCTTGTTGAATAGCAAACACTATTTATCAACAGAACTGTTCTTTCAAACAAAAACAATGCGGTCACAATGGTCATTCTTCTACTTTTTCGCGTGGCAAAGATCATTAATAAACCAAGAATTCGTGCACCAAAAACAGCAAGCACTCAGATAAAAAGATTTAGGAAGCTTTGGCTTTTCTCGAGACCTGACTGTGTAAATTCTAATGAGGTTACTCACCTGATAATGAAGCGTGCCCCGATGGGAAAGAGAGGCGAGCCGTCCGGATAATACCTGGGTCTCCCTCACAAACAGCTGTAGTAATGTAACCTTCAGAACAGTTGATTCTCGTCCAGTTAAGTTGACAAACAGACAGGAAATGAGGCCGTAAGACACCCAGGCTGAACTTCCCTATATCTGTCAAGAGCAATGTAGTTAGCGCTCCAAATAAAAATACGGCGAAAACTTTCATTGAATTGTTGATAAAGGTATTGGAGCGCAGGCGACTGATAAAACTCGACTGTTTGTTGTTTTGGTACTGATGTTTTTTCATGGCATAATGAGTTGCCTCAACGATGGTTATAGCAAGTGCTGGAATAAAAAGGCAAATCACAGCAAGTTTTCCATTCGATATGGTTTCGGGCTTGTGCGGCAGGGTGATGGATTCGTCATCGCAGAAGAACCCTCGTTTGTATGGACTCCCGGCTAACCTCAGATACGCAACAGGCAAAGCGACAACCAAGTAACAGGCGAAGTCCGTCAGGCTGGACACGAGGCGAGAGGGCGATTTGTGGTATTTTCCAGCCACTGGGGCTTGGACTTCTAAGTCACTCATACCCAGTGTACAAGTGTGATGTGTATAGTACAAAATTTACGCAAATCTGAACTGACTGAGAAGTGGTGCAACTGCGTTTGTTGATCTATTCTTGACGCGTCAAGGGGTGACTTTTCATGCGCGACCCATATCACACGCCATATACGGACAAAGCCCCAAGGGCGAGGAAACAGCGGGACTTTGGCGTGACATTTCAATAATTAAATTGTTATAGGTAAATGTTAATAGCTAATACGAGTATAATTTTGTGCCTCTTTTCAATTTTAGAAATATTCCCCTATCAACAGAATTTGTTTTATATAGTTCTAACTTTAAAAAATTGTCTTTAGGGTCGTAGAATAAAAGTTTACACTATTCTTTGTTGCTGCAGCAAATTTAACTACAAAAAAATCATATTTCAAAGTTTTTTTAAAGAGCGTTTATAGTAAAGTTAACAAAGAACGTAACTTCCCATTACGTAAGCGTTGACGACCATTTCCTTTCCAAAACCAGGATCTACTAGGAGTTTCGAGAGATCGAACTGAGTGCACGCACGAACCCGTGGTGTGACGTCATCCAAGCAACTGTCAATTCTTCTGTGAATATTTGGCCGTAACTTTAACCTCTTATCACGCCACTCAAATCCTGGCCCACGAAATAGTTCGCGGTTTCCTTGTAGTTTTTATTTTCTCTTTACAGTTTATTTTTCTCTACTTTTCATAAAAAAAAATAATAATCTTCATTTATTCTCGTGGCAGTTAAAACGGAATTGAAAAATATTTACAGTATTTACGGTATTCAGCCAGTAAATGGCATGCTCTCTCATTTTGCATACTCACTCATTAAGTCATTTGCTATCTATATTGGTGTGTAAAAACATTTGGCAACCTTTGTGTCTTTCCTTACGAAATGCTTCTCCCAGATAACCCTGAGCGTTGCCTATGGATTCTTCACTCAGAGCTGCCCTTCTTTTGCTAAGACTGCAAGAATCAACGGGCTGATGGCTTCGAGGCAGGTACTGGGTTTAGCCTTGAGCATGAACACCTTCACAAAACTCTTTCCCCCATTACCACTCATTTGATCTCCACGCAGACTTTTGTTCTCCTTCGCCGCGAGAGGCCTCGGAGAAACTAGTCTGCCTACTCATAGTTGATGGAACTAACTGGTTGTGAAGCTCAACAAACTTCAAACAAACAAACCGTGACAGAGCACACTGGTTTGCTAAAAATTTAATAAGTGCCAAACTTTTAGTAAGGGGCCCGAATGAGGGGACCCCATCAAATTATAAAAACAAAATAAAGATATACTATAAATATAAATCACTTCAATAAACACCCTCTCCCATGCATTATTCACCCTAATAAACGCCCCCAGCAGAAAACCTGCCGTAAGAGATAACTTTAGAAAACGGCCCCCGAGTAGCAAACTTACTGTATGGGATCACCCTAGGCCCTAATAAATGCTCCCAAATAATAAAAAAAACCCTGCCGTATAGGGAGCACTTTAATAAACACCTTTAGTAAAATCCTACCGTACAGATATCAATTTTTTAAACGCCCCAGGGGATCGTTTATTAGGGTGAACCTGTACGGCAGGTCAGGTCCTAGAGAGCGTTTATTAAGGTGATCCCTGTACGACATGTTTGGTGCTGGGGGGTGCGGGGGAGGCTTTTTCAATGTAATCCTTTACGGTAGGCATTTTACTAGGGGGTCCAAGCGTTCGGTCCAGGATTTGTTGACACCCTTGCCAATAGGTGAGTTTACAAAATTTTAAAAAAGAAGATGAAAACAAATTCACCCCCTGCAGCAGAAATTGAAAACTGATCTTTCGAAATTGGTTTGATGACAGATTTTGTTTCAGATACTGATGTGATTATCTATTGCTTCACATCTGGCCATAAGCATTATTTATAGCGATCAGTGATTCGTTCAGTCAAGAAAAATGAGTAACAGCATGAATACTCGCGTGCATTAGCTCTGGCTCTTTGATTACGCAGACCATATTTTTTGAGACAACTCGCGGTGAAGGAGCACAATAGTCTGCCTGGAGGCTATTTTGACGCCATTTCCAAACTATCATCATGGCTTGCATGCTACATCCTCCGTTGTCACAAGAGTTTCATGACTTACGTGCAAAGGATGTTTAGAAAGGTATTCTGTCATCAGATTTACACCTTTTCTCTTTGTTAATTTGTTATTTCCGAAATAATTACTGTATGTTAATCAATATTTCATATCTAGTTGATACTGAGGACTACGGGTGTTGAAGTGAACACTGCGATCTGATTCCGTTTCAATATACAAAAAAATCAGCACGCGCATACGGTATTCAGTTCTTAAAAATGGTTGAACTTGACGCTGTATTGTCGTCAAAGAGAACTTTCAGCCTGAAAAGAAAACTGCTCAGTGTTGTCATCAAACAGGACTGAGTTTAAAGCCAAGGTTCTTTTTTACTTACTGAATCTGAGGCGCTCAAATAGAACAAGATATAGTACCTCTAGACTATAACGTTTGACGGTGAATGTACACCCAATATATTAATAATGTTCTTGGTGTGCGCTGTTGCATGGACAAGGTTACTTTCAAAAGAACTCAAAAGCTCTTCCACAAAAGTAGGGTCTTCACAATGCCTCCCGGAGTGAACAAAGAACGATTTGAAACTGACTGAGATGTTGACCTACCTCAAGAAAAAAGGACTGGACTGCCTTTGTCTGATAAAACCCAGGCGGATGGGGACCGACGTTAAAGTAGTTTCACCAAAGACCTGATGGCGACATTGAAGTCCTCGTGAGTTCAGATCTTCGGAATGAATTACAGGTTGGTCTGGACTGGCTTACAATCTTTTTTTTTATCAAGAACAAGTTTAATAAGAACATTGAGGCTGAGTTTGCCCGACAAATAAGGACAAAATGAGAAAAAACTGATGCTGAATCAAAACTTTATGCAAGCGTACAATGTTGAACTGCAGTAGTCCTACAGTACTCAGCTCTCCGATAACGCACCCATGGCATTCAAAAATAGTTTGTCTTGCAAAAAGCACTTCACATTTCCTGTGAAACAGTGCACAAAAGCACCTTATCAAATTTTAGGCAAGTTTAACCCCCTACGGAAAACATAGCTGTCATAAGAACAAAATAAGAACATTTTGAGGCTGAAAAATTGCCTAAAAAATAAGAACATTGAGCCTGAGCAAAATTTTACTGGTTTTCTTAAATAAAACAAAAATTGTAATTAGTGGGCTTGCTCACGGATGCTTATTAATTTGTCTTAGAACAATGGAAGATGTTATTACAGAAACATTTGTGCACACATGCAGTGCATTCCTTGCCTGCATACAGTAAAACCTTGAGCTTCTTTTCTTTTAAAGCCCCTTGTATAGACTTGTTTTTGAGATGGCCTAATTTTCGAGACTACTTTTGCAAAGTATAGAAGGGAACTTTATATTTTCAAAATGGTTGATGTATGTACTATGATTATTGAGTACTTTACTTCAGAAAACATTTTCAATATAAAATTCGCTTTTATTTTTAACGACTACTGTTAGAAGGAACATTATTGCATCAGTTTGAGTTTAAATTCTAATTAAATGATCATCAAAACC
Source organism: Parazoanthus swiftii (assembly GCA_025403585.1). NCBI lineage: Eukaryota > Metazoa > Cnidaria > Anthozoa > Zoantharia > Parazoanthidae > Parazoanthus > Parazoanthus swiftii. The sequence continues at coordinate 13,676 of JAOBYE010035901.1, read as the reverse complement.
GTTTGCAAGCGAAAATTATACAAAAAGCAACTTCAGTGAGCCGCACAAGAGAAACTACAGTAGATCTAGTTACAATCTATTTTCAAACCCGTGTTATTCGAAATCGCTTTCACTCATAAACTAAGCATCAACGGGACACTTATAGTACCACATGCACAAAAACCGTTTCTTGAAAAATAATTTCATCATCATCATCATCATCATCATCATCATCATCATCATCATCTTGATCATCATCACCGTCATCATCATCATTTTCAGCATCATCATCATCACCATCACCATCACCATCACCATCATCACTAGGGACCATGGAATACTCCAGTGTCTTCTGAACAACTTGAAGATAGCACGCACTGTATAGCTGTAGTGTATTGACATAAGTAAATGATAACAATATATCCACAGACTACTGTCCGTTTCTTTTTGTCTGTCGCTATTTTCGGACAATAGCTAGAGTCTCAAAAATAAGCCCACACTATCTCGAAAGAAGCCCACTGGGCGTGCGACATCGACTTTGTCTTTACGAATTTGATTTGTGTCAGTTTAGAGCGGTTTTATCTTGCTATAAATTACTCTCAGAATGTAGAAAATAGCAATCCGGCCCGCCAACCCCAAAAAGAACTCGCGCCCTGGGCGCCCGAGTTCCTTTCTACAGAATTAACAAGAAGCTACCCTATTCGCCCCCCCCCCGTCCCCGCAACCCCTCATACACTCCTTTATTCTTTCTTTTTTAACTTAATATAAGTAAGGTCAAACCAGAGGATTGAATGGCTTGGGGTCAGCTAATAAAAAAAGTGCTTTACATTTACTTTTTAAACTAACTATAGAAAGCAGAGTAAAGTTACAATGAATAATAAACTATATGTACAAAATAGGCTAGATTATGCAAATTCTAAATAAATTCAAGAGAATCCAGTTAATAATATACTAAATAAATAGCCTATTTCCTAATTATCCTCCACTGCTCACAAACAAAACCGTTGAAGTCGAGGCTAGGTGCTCAAAAACACAACAAATGCATGAAAAGTGAGCACCTAGCCTCGACTTGAAGGTTTTGTTTGTGAGTATTGGAGCGTAATTCGGAAATGGGCTATTGCATACCGCAGAGTTTCGTGCTTTGAATTTAATATTTTGTACATTGAAATTTAGTATAGCATTCCTTTGTGGAGTGTCATTGATTAATTGATAAGTGCCTAGTTTTAATCTGATAAAATGCTTATAGTAATTCGTTTTACTGATATAAGTGGAGTATTTTGAATCTGAGTTTCGTTTGTAATTGGTCCAGAGTAACAAAAATTCTGGCCTTGCTACGGCCCTGAAACGATCACTGACTCAAGACGTTTCTAGAGGAGTTTTTTATTTGGTTTAACAAAAGTATACCTCGGGAAAATGTTTTGCTTTCAAGACCAATGGTAGGAGTTGTGCAAATTGCCTTTTATGACCATTTTTGTTGCGCAAATTTGTTTGTCCGCTTAATCAAAATTGGTAGTGTCTTCGGTACAGTTTTCGTAACTTTAAAGAAGAAACTAAAAATTGCTGTTATGAGCTAGAACTATACTAACTTTAATCTTTCATTTGAATTGGATGCTCCCGGCATTGAATAGACACGTGAAACAAACATATAATTCATGCTAATAAATTGTTCATGTAATCAGCATATTATATAGGAAAACAATCTGGGCTAGAAACTAGCAACGCTAATGGAAGTGCTCCGAGTTTTTCACTGTTAAGGTCAAAATGTAACACGTAAGATATTTTTACCAGCATAGCATGGAAAACAGGCCATTCCAACCGGTACATTTCCTTAAATCAGAGGCCGACTTCTCGATCGGTTTCAGTCCAAAGAAACAAAACAGGGAAGAAAGGCAAATATTTGTGATTGTGTGTCGAGCCCCACTCAAACTTGTTTTATGTGTTTACACCGAGTCAGTATCTGTTGGTCAGCAAAACGAAGCCAGGAAATATTCATGTTATTGATTATGTCAACTGATAGTCTGTAGGCTTGTAAGCAAGGAAGGATTGTTGTTGTGTTCATGAATATCTATTACTGCAGGCTGGCAAGCCAGGAAAATGGCCGCTGAAGTGGTGTGCCCCCGAGTGCATTTACTACCGCAAGTTTTCGAGCAAGAGCGACGTCTGGAGCTATGGAGTGACGCTATGGGAAGCTACTTCATATGGAGCCAAGCCTTACCATGTAAGCTCAATAAGAATTACAGAACCCCTCCACTAGGGGGGAGGGGGAGGGGTAGTCTAGGGTGTGCTCCAGGTTGTAAGTACGATAATGAGAACCCCGGGGGGGAGGGGGGTGACAGCATCTCCTTCCCCTACTGTACCTCCTTTGAGGGTAAGCAGCTTGACTGAAACCTTTAACTAAAGAGCTTGTACCCACCATCAACCAAAAGAAGGTTGCTGGTTGATCGTAAATTGCGTTTTGGTGCTTGTCTGTTGACCAAATCAGACAAACGCGACGCAGAAAACCATTGAGGTATTTAAATGCTATCAGCGTAATCTTAAAAATGATACGTTCTTCACTTGGTAGTCTTGGCAATTGAGAACAATTCATTTAAACGTATATTTTTTGAAGTTTATGTGTACATGTAATTTTAAAACGATTTTTACAGACTCTATTTTGTCCAAGTTCACCGTGTTCAAGCGCGTGAAAATTTATACCTCGTCTCTAATTTCTGAAAACTGATAGAATTACAAGAACTAATTGCGGTGATAATACTGGTATATCCCGAGTTCGAAACTGCAAGGTTATGTTGTCGTGAGAAGCCTTGTTCAGTTGTTGTATCGTCCATGTACCTTATATTTCATTGTGTTCGCTGACTTGTGTTCTTTCGATGCGATATGTGTTGGTTATAGGGTCTGAATGGACAGGTGATACTGGAGAGTAAAAAAAACTCTATTTTAGACAAGGCGCGTTTTAAACGGTTTGCGTGATACAAATGTACTTATTTTCATGGTCCCTTAACAACAGGGGCTCGCTCAGTTGGAGGCGGGGCGGAGCTGTAGGCGTGACTGAAGCATGAGCTTGCTGGTTCAAAACAACGCGGGCTCGCTCACTATTCGAAACACGGCAACATGGCGTTGTGGTCTCGTGGATTTCGGAGAGCTATAGAACGGAAAATTTGGCTGTCTGCTAGACCTTTGGTAAGTTATAGCATCTAAATATTGACATTTTGAGCTATTTTCTAACTTCAATTCATGGAAACGCAATAAACATTCTGAGACTGTTCATTTAGACTCGATCAATTTTAAATGATCGAGAATTAAAATTCTCTACTCCAGTTCACGTGTATCACTGAGCACTGAAGTCCAAATGATTTTTTTTAAATATTGTCTTTTGCACGACAGCATTGCTCGATTTCATGTTATTGTGGTAACGTGTGACAAAAAAAGAAACTTATTTTATAGAAATAGCATACATGTTTATCTTTTAAGTTAGCGCAGAAGTCCATTCGCGATTTTTTCTGGATAGTTGTAAAGTTGGGAGCGATAACGAATATCTTGTTGTCCTTAACTGAATTACGTTTAAAAAGTCTTATGAACGTAAAGTTCTTCTTTGAACAACGTCTATGTTTATATTTTCATTTGTGTTGCTCAAATCTCTATGATCGGAATAGGGTGGCTACAACTGAGCTTTTTGGCCAAGTTATCGCCCACTCGACAAGATCGGGAGGACATTGACGATTGATCGGTTCGCGAAAGAAGGAATTAAATGTATATTTCTGTACTGTTTTATGTGATGTAGCAGATGGACGCTCAGTTATTGTGTTTATTTATCACTTCCTGGTTGATATATCCCTTGTTTATTGTTTTTCAAGTTCGTCTGGTCCCATGGCCAGTTCTTTTTTCTCCAGTCTAATTATAAATTCTGTTTTCATTATAACTTATTTACATACTCGTGAGTCATACACCATCTTTAAAAGTTGACCTGACTCCAGTCACTGTTTTCAAAATGTTTTGTTTACCGGTGATGAATTTGTAAAATACTGCAGAATCTGAACAGAATGTTACTAAGCTAGAATGATTATTCAGTTGGGTTTCTTCAGACTGTGATGAACTTAATACTGTACTTTACTAATCTCTGTCCCTTTTAAGATGAAGTATTTGCTGATTATGAATAACATTTTTGAAGTGTCATCCTGTGCCTGTTGCTAGAATAGTTTCTTTCCATAAGGTGTTGCCACTTGTTGATTGTCAGTGTTACAAAACTTTTTATCTCATTAAATATTAACCCATTGTTTTATATTCCCTTTGAAATTTTGTTACCCTGGCAATTTGACAGATCCACCAATGCACTCTGAAGTTTTCTTATATAAGAATACATTAATTTAAATTTTGCAAAAATGTATTTACCATGGTATTTCCTATTGTTTAAATTGTGTATAACTTTTTTGCCCAACATTGGAACAAGAATTACATGAAGACTATATACACTTTAAAAAACTATAAAATAAACTGTAAGTTAAGTTGTGGCTTAATCAAAAAAATTTGAAAAAAGGTGGTGCTTTACTCTGAAAGTAAGCAGGAACTATGAAATTTTGTATGCAGCAATAGTGGGAAAGTAAGAAACTTGCAAAATATTTTCTGACACGGCCTCCTACCCAATATTAAGTAAGACTAGTCCATTAAGTATTATGGATAAATCTGTTTCTTTCAAGTAAGGGCTTGAACAGCTAATTTATACAGTCTATATCATTGCTTATAAACAGAATGATTGTGTAATTAATTAGCTGTAAGTTATGAACTTTTCTTAAGACTCAAAGTTATAAATTTTCCATTTGCAAAAGGCTGCCTTCTGCCAGTTTTCCACAAGCTCTTCTCTTAAAGCTGCCAAGTTTTATGACAGTGCTGAAGAAGCCGTGAGGGACATCCCTAGTGGAGCAAAGCTTCTTGTTGGAGGTATTCAAATCAATGATGAGAGAATTTTGTTTACTCCTAGTTAAGTTCAACTTGAAATTATCTTTTCTGAATCAAAAATAGCTTTTGGCTGTTAAGTACATGTGTCTGTATTTTGAGTGTTCGTTATTTAAAGAGGGCAATTTCATAATATTAGACAAGTGTAATTTTGCCTCAGCCCTGATTTTCTACTTCAGTCTGCAGTATGTCATTTGCTTTTTGTTGAGTTATGATTAAATTTAGCGATGATTGTATTTTGATCAAAACAACTATAGTTCAACAATAAGCCATTGAGGTTTTCCTCTTTTAGCTCCAATAATGTACTTCAATCTGTTTTTGTTTTTATTGGTAAATCAAGGCTGAAAAAGGGAGCTATGTGAACGCTATACAGCAGACTAATTGTCTGGCTTAATTAACAAATAAAAAAAGTTCCAGTGCCAGATCAGGGGGGACATGCAGAACTTGGGCCCCCTAATCCCATTGACTTCAAAACAATCCTTTTATCAAAACATGTACTTGTACAACTTTTAAGTTTGTATAGTTTAAACAATTATCGGTAAAGAGAAATCTCATTTAAAAAACCAAACAGTTTCCACAGTGTAGCACAAACCCTAAATCCCCTTTATATATGTGGTGTTGCTGTCTTCAAAAAGTCCATCCCACAACCGGCTTCCTGCATGCAATCAGGCAATCAGTTACCTCTGCCCCACATGCACAGTGCAAACATGTAAAAAGAGATTATTAATACTTAATATGCTTTGTAAAGCATTTGTACTAACTTGTCAAGTTAAGTGTTGACACAAATTATAATAGTAAAAACTGATTTGTGAACTTAATTAATTAAAGGCTTTGGACTATGTGGGATTCCTGAGTATCTTATTGGTGGACTGTTAAAGTCAGGAGTGAGAGACCTGACATGTGTTAGTAATAATGCAGGGTAAGTTTTTTGAGCTACACTGAAAATTAATAATGTGAGTCAGTATCTAACTGAGAGTAAAATATATCTATGTAGTTATATTTTGTTTGTTGGGAAACACCATACAGATGCTTGCAGCAATTGTATCATTAAGTACAGTAGACAAGAAGTATTTACACTGTAAGGGAGGGGCCCAAAGGATTTTTGATCCATTCTTAAGAAAAATATTGAAAAGGTGTGTTTAGGAGCACAGATGCCATTTCAGGTTCCCCCTTTCAAGAATTGCAGGGTTGACCCCCTCCCCCCTGGCTCTGTCCCAGGAAGGTACTAATGTACTAACAGTATACATGTTCATATAGGTTTCAACTAGCATTTCAAGAATCACCGAGAAAAATGTGTTTTGGAGCACAGATGCCATTTGCCCCCCCCCCCTCCCTCCCCCTTTCCAGAATTTGGCCCCTTTTTCTCATTATCTCAAATTGCCCCCGGTAGATGATATTGAAATGGTATCTGTTCATTGTCTAGGTTGCAATTAGCATTTTTCTAAACAGATCAAACTCAGTTTTTAGCCAGCCCAACGGAAGAGTAACATACTGGTTAATAGGAATGTTTCCATGTGTTTTACAGTTTAGTTACAAGGCCTAGGGTCAGGATAAATCTAGTTATAAAGAGGATGTTGCTTTCAAGACTTATTACACTTACCACATGTAATGCATTTTTGTTTCATTTTTTTGCTCAAGAGTGGATGACTTTGGGCTGGGACTTCTCCTGCGAAATCACCAGGTACATGCTCATGATTGTCAGTGCTTCCTTTTGTGAAAAACTTTACATGTATTGGGAGCAAAATACAGCATATAACAGTCACTTAAACAAAGTCAAAGAAAACATGAAAAACCAGACAAGCTCACTAGTTGAAGGGGCTCCAAGTCTCATGTGAGGACAGAGGTACCTGAAGAAATTAGAATTAATTGAAACAAGTTTCTTAATTAAGGTTTCTCGAAAAAGAACAAAAAAACCCAATGTCCTGTACATGGCAAGAAAAATTACATGCCATATGCAGGTCAAGTTTGACACCAAAAACTAAATGAACTAACGAAGAGTATTTGCAGCTGCGAAAATAATATTTGAACACATCAGGAGTGGAAAAACTATGGCCAGGGTGTACAACTTAAAAAACAGTGTTCCAAAGTTGAACATTGCGATTGAGATTGCTTATTAACTATATTAAGAACTTTGAAAAGTACCACTTCTACAAAAGGGGAATTAATTTGTCTGAAGGTCAGACTATAGACCTTTCTCACGTTTTTTTATTAAGTTAAAACCTGATGTTCTCGCTCTGTAAATGACAGATATGGAAAGAGCAGGTCAAAGTTAGTACATACCAAAAATTTTGGGGTTTAGTGTTGAAAACTGTTGCACTGGTGAGGTTTTGGAAGACAAAATATACCCCGAAATTTTTAAAGAGAATGTATAAGAATTTGCATGGGAATGAGGCTGGGAGGGCATCGATGCCTGCCCAATGCAAAATTCCCATACATTATCTGTTACATTTTCTGTTTTTTGAAAACTTTACCAGCGCCACGTTTTGCAGTATTAAATCACCAAATTTTCGGTACTTACTAACTCTGACCTGCTCTTTTCATTTCTGGCATTTACAGAGTGCTAGCGTCATGTTTTTAAAAGCGTGGTAAAGGTCTATAATAGAGAAGTATTCTTACCGTGGCTTGCGTACATCATGACAGCTGCAGTGATTCGTGAACAACCAAGTGCTCATTGTCTTTATAACATAAACTATGTTAATGTCCTTTTAAACTATGTTGATTCAAAAATATTTTTCCAGTTCGATCTGTAAATGTTACTAGTGGTTTAAATTTTATTTGGGGCCAGCCTCGCCGGGACTACGAGTCCGTTCGCCAGACCCTCATCCAGCTTAACATTATCTTTGTATCTCTTGTTCTTGTCTGTTCTTTTTTTCACGAGCAGGATGGATGTTTCTAGATAATGAAAAATAAATAATAATAAATAAATAAAAACGTTTTATATTTTAAGGAAATACCTTGAACTCCGTGTTCTTCAACAAATCGTTTGATCTTCAATTCAGTTTTTGTGACTGTTCAGGTCATCGGACAATGACCAGTCAGAATGGTGACTTGGCCGGACAAAACGTTTAATTGCCGGTCATATTGACCGGTCACGCATATTCCACTTTCTTAAAAACTGAAACGTCTTGGAAAAACTGTTTAAATGAATTATTCGTTTTTACAAGGATTGCAGCAAAGGTGACATCGCTATTCGCCCGCCTTATTACGCGTCCTTGTCATAACCTTACAATTTCTTTTTCATAAAAACGACACATGTCCGAGCTAAAATCAGTTTGCCCGGTCAACATGACCGACCTCCCTACGAAGATTGTTTTGAACCCTGTTAAACTCATGAAAATTTCCCCACAGATCAAACGCATGATCTCATCCTATGTTGGTGAGAATGCGGAGTTTGAACGGCAATATCTCTCGGGTGAACTGGAAGTGGAATTGACTCCTCAGGGAACTCTGGCTGAGCGCATCCGAGCTGGTGGGGCAGGTATCCCAGCATTCTTCACGAGGACTGGTTATGGCACCCTGATCCACAAAGGAGGGGCACCCATCAAATATGATAAGAACGGCAAGGTTGCCATCGCGAGCAAGCCGCGAGAGGTTTGTGACGCAGTTTTTGTTGTTTGCTATAGTTAAAGGCTTACACAGTTAAGAGTTGCGGTCCAAATATCATGATCCTGTGCTCTTGCGCTTTTTTTTTTTGGTGAGTCAAATAGATCTTTGTTTATAGATTTTCATTCTCTGTCCCAGTCTACAACGCCACTCAAGACCCATCACAAAAATGTGCAGTTAATTACCAATTGAAATGCCTGGCTTCTTCCATATTTCTCCTCATATTGTTAAAAGCTACTGATGACAAATGTGTAATATTACCAGCTAGGAGATTCGTAACATGGCTGAGGTCTCGAAAATGACGACCGATTTTCGCTGGAAACTTTAGAAATTATCCAAAAAAGTTGTTTCAAAGCTTTTGACGACTTTCGCAAAACTTGAACGTATTTGGAAAATCTTCATCTTCGAAAATTGTCGAAAAACTTTTTACAAAGTTTTTGACGATCTTTGAAAACTTCCGTAAGTGTTAGACAGGTGTTCGGAAATTGTCGAGAAAGGTTTTACATTTACGAGACTTTTGACAATTTCTGAGAACCTTCGGTATGTAACTGACCATGCATTATCAGAATCGGCAAGATTCACCGGGATAGCATAACTTGCGAACATTTCGGAACAAAAGTATAACTGGACAGTTTTAAGTTAAATAACTCTAAACAATAGATTTCCTACAGTCGTTAAGTTTGCAGTTTTACAACTCCAAAAGTGTGTCGCTTGATCCAAGAGAGGCCTAACTGCTTTAGTGTTTGTGTTCCAGGTTGGAGAGTTTAACGGTCAGAACTACATCATGGAGGAAGCTATCACTGGAGATTTCGCTCTGGTCAAAGCGTGGAAGGCGGACACAGTTGGAAATCTCACATTCAGGTACCTTGTACAGGATATACAGTGACATACAGTGTATAAATGACTGGCCTGCGAGCGGGCTCATTTTTAGCCGGCTCGTAGGCAAATAAAGGACCGAGTTTCAAGAAATTGAGTGATGAACGAAGTTAGAGCGGTTTTCGTTTGTCCTTTGAAATAATAATACCAACACAAAACGCGAACGGACCTCGAACGGCGTTTATTGGCTGTGCGAACAGAACGTGAGCAGGAGCGTGCGCTACTATGAACGTGGGGATCTTCTGACTGGCTGGACGAACTGAGCGCATGCAAGCACGAAGGATTACCCCATCATTTCTGTTCTGCTCGTGTTCGTAGTTTTTATTTCGTTTGACAAACGAACAGAGAGAGAGAAATTCACGACAGAATTTGTGTTCGTAGCTTTCTTGCCATTGGTTGACGACTGAAACAAAAAGCGAACAATTTGCCAACGCATTTTCAAAGTCAAACGAAAGTCACTCTATTGAACTGTTGCCTCTCAGCAAGATATATACTGGTGACAAATTCCCGATTCATTGTATCGTTATGTGAAACAGATTAGAAGTTCAGTTTCGTAACATCTTTCACTGATGATTACAATATCTTTTAAATGCACAACATTTACGACTAGTCAACCCCGTGTACCGACCTGTAATGGTGATAAAGTAAACATCGTCACTATATCTCAAATTAGAACTGAAATAAATGCCTGCAACAGCTATTTTTAAAGGCCACAAGTATTAACAACTGTACTTATCGTTCCGTTAAGACTATTTTACTATCATTGCAAAACAGTTCCTTTATAGTAAGTTAAACCATACAGGATCAATTTCGGTTTTGTTTTGCTTTTTGTCGTGATCTCAGTTTGTTTGAGAAGGAGGAAGTAATTATAGTAATCGATTTTCGCCAAGAATATATACCTATATAATACCGGTACGTCGACACTCTTGTATTTCTTAAATTGTTAAGTTGTAATTAGCTCACATGTGCACCTAATATACCTCTACCTCACCTTCAGGAAAACTGCAAGAAACTTCAACCAACCAATGGCAAAAGCCGCGAAAGTCACGATTGTCGAGGTACTGTTAAATCTGGGTTTATGTTTTAAAGCAGTAAATATTGTTAAGCGCTGTTGGTTTTGCAGTAGTAAAAATGACCGACAAATGCTTTAGAAACAGATCAATGTATGATGTTTATGTATCTTTGAACAATTCAGTGTTTCAAAAATTTTGAGTCATCTCTCAACACGAGCTGTTTAGTCGTTTTACTGCTTGATAATAGTTCTAAGAACCCGAAATTAAAGGGTATAATATTTTAGGTGTAAAGTTAGCTGGTTGTATTCATGACAGTGCACTAACTGTGCACGACAGGTTTCGTTCCTTAACGTTCATTTCATCACAATGTTGCATTAAGCTGTTGCCACCGAATGTATAAACAGCGTTTCGAGAAGTGATGTGAAAAACATGTATTTTTACGATTACCCAGAAGGTTTCCCAAATGCAAGTATTTTCCGGAGTCTTTATAACTGTTTTCTGTTTTTCAAAGGTCGAGGAGGTTGTGGAGCAAGGAGAAATCGCCCCGGACGAGATTCACCTCCCGGGTGTTTACGTTCACAGGATACTCAAGGGGAGTCAGTGGGAAAAGAGGATTGAGGTAAACAGACAAAACAACCTTGGGCGAGTGCCCCCCCCTCCCCCAAAGTTATTTTTTTTGACTAACTGTTGAGCATCAGCAGTTAAATACATATAGTTATTTTTTGATGTGGGCTTGTGGTTAGGTCATAGAGCTACACCTACTTAAAAGAATGTGTGTGTTTCTGAACTAGGGGTGAAGGCCCTTTGACCCCATTTACGCTTGCACCAGTTATCGGCTCGATACGTCCAGAGGCCGTCCCCGAAATGCGTTTACACGAATATTTTTAGTTTACCGAGCGAGCAACTCGAGGTGATTCGTTGTCATCTCAAAGGACAGCTCATGATACGCTTACAACAAGATGTATGTTAAGAGTTTCCCGCTCAATTTCCCGATAGCTCATCTGCACGGATAGCTCGTCTGTTTGCCCGTATATAAACATATATGAATTATCAGACGAAAACTAAAAATGCTTTCCCAAGTTCGACCGGACGGATTGATTACCCGTATCTAGCCTTAAATACGGCCGTTTACCAACACCTACATTTTATTATGTTTTCGTTGCCCGAACACCATCAAAGTTTCGTGTGGAGAAGGCCGCTGAATGGGCAGATTTTTTGTCATTTCCCCAGAGTGGTATTTGTTTTGTTCAAGCCTTGAGTCTGTGGCCCATCCCATTCGTGGTTGAAGTTGTACTTTTAAGTCTCTAACTCATCCCATTCAACTTGCCAGAGGAAAAAGTTGTATTTCTTAGTATCTAATTCAACCCATTCAACTTGTCAGAGGTTAAAGTTGTGTTTCTAAGGTTCCATCTCAACTCATTAACTCGCCAGTTGTTGAAGTTGTATTTCCGTAAAGTCACAGTCTAGCTGGACGCATACAACCGACGAGAATTTGAAGTTGTGAAATATTTAAGTCTCCAAATCAACCCATTCAACTCACAAGAGGTTGGAATTGTATTTCTGTCTCTAGCTTGACCCGTCCAACTCACGCGAAGTTGCAAGTTGTATTTGTAAGCCTCTAATTCAACTTATTCTACTCACAAATAATAAAGTGGTTTTTATATGTCTCTAATTCAACTCACGAGAAGTTGAAGTTTTATTTCTAAGTCTCTAATTCAACTTAATCAACTCGCAAGTGGTAGACGTTGTGTTTCTATGTCTCTAACTCAATGCATTCAGCTCACTAGTGGTTGAAGTTGTGTTTCTATGTCTCTGATTCAATTTATTCGACTAAGGAGAAGTTGGAAGTTGTATTTCTTTGTAACTAACTGAACCCATTCGACTCGCCAGAGGTTGAGACTAACTAAGGACGAAAGCGGTGAACCCAAACCTAAATCAGAGGCCGCCAAGATGAGAGAACACATTATCCAAAGAGCTGCAAAGGAGTTCAAGGACGGCATGTATGGTATCCTTGGTAATATCCTAATTACTGAATTAAGACCTATGCTAGACTACGCATCACTGCCTTATATCATATTATGGCCGGGCAAAAGCGATCTGGGATTGGGACCTAGAGTCTTGCACGTGATATGTGAAATCATAGGTACTGCGCAGTACCATTTTATGAAATGCGAGGTAGCGGCCATATGTCTTGCACTGTGTCAAATTTTGGAAGTATTTCTGGCAAATCAGTGTTTTAACCCTATTTTACCTGGGGGGAGGGGGGGGGGCCAGAAAAAATCCGCGCCGCTTTCAACCGTTGAGAACTTTCTTGATATTCAAGATATAGCTAGGCCTAATCACGCAAGAGCAGAAAATACTAGTGTGAATGTAAAGCCCATCACACACTAGCCGATTTTTCGTCGGGAGACTCCCGATTTTTTGTCGGAGTCAATTTTATCTTGATGCACGGCACATCACCCACTAGCCGATTTTTTGTCGCCGATCTTTTGTCGAGCCTACGTCACACGTGTTCAAGAAAAGCGCGGGAATATTGAAGCGCTTTGCCACTGGCTGCAGCATGTGTTTGTCGCCGACAAATTGTCGGGGACCACCACACACTAGCCGACACGATCCGTCAGGACGTCTGAAAATCAAACATGTTTAATTTTTGCCCGACAAACTCCGATTTTGTCGTGGCTTGTCGAGAACTACCCCACACTAGCCGATTTTCTGTCCGCGACAAAAAATCGGGAGTCCCCCGACGAAAAATCGGCTAGTGTGTGATGGGCTTTAAGTGAGGCAGACGCAAGAAAAAGGAAATTTTCTTTTCTCTAGAGCACTTTTTGCGCTTGTGTTTCCTCATGAGGTGAAGCAAGTGCAGACACAGGCACAAGCCACAGACAGAGACATTAAGTTTGCCCAAACTCTATGTGCTTGTGTCCCAGTGTGAGTGTCCTTACGCTTGCATGTGCGTCTGCGTTTATATCCTTAGTGTGACGCGAACTTTGTACAAAAGTCCCACTATAGTTCAACCCTTTCTTTGGCGGAAGTGCCAGTAAATAAATTGATAAAATTTCACTAGCTGTCTCCATTAATTTTCATAAACAACTTGGGAGAGTGTTGCACCTTATCTTGAAGAGTTTGGAATGTGTGACGTTATCATTATTCTCACAACCAATAAACCTCTATATTAATAAGAGGAAAGATCACTGAAGGCCAGATTTGATGAGCATAGACGTCCCAGCTCAACCACATCCGAAGTCTCGAGGCACATAC
>JAOBYE010035790.1:0-22415 GCA_025403585.1 Parazoanthus swiftii | reverse complement strand
AAACAGACGGCCATCATTACAGAACGTTTCTTGGAGAAAATGTTTGCGTAGAGTGCCGGTCGTACCACACGAATGTATCTGTTGTATGTCAATAACATGACTGTTAACAATGAAACTTCTGCCAGTGTTGTTGCGAAGAAATGATTGAGCTTGCAGTTCAAATAGTTTAGAATCCCTTTCGTTGCTATGGCGGAGGCGGTTGTAAAAGGCATGACTAGAACAGCCGTGGACAAATCGGTGAGAGCCAGTGAGAGTACGAAGTAGTTTGTAACCGTACGAAGTGAAGGGTTTCTGTAAAACGCTAAACAGACCAGCGAGTTACCAACAAGGGCTGCGATATTTAGAAGGGTAGAGATGCAAGACTCGACAACGATCATGGCGGTCCCTCGAGAAGTTGGGTTCACTGAAACATTCGTCCAAGCGTTAAACTGGTGGCTGTTGCTCATTTTGAACAAAGTTGATTTTCAAAAGCTTATCACAAGAAACCTGATCAAATGCATGTTCGAATTCAGAGTGTACTGTCACGAACCATTTCTAGTGATCAAATTTTAATACTAATGCAAAACGTTTCCGTAGCTTTAAAGTAATTTCAGCTGTTTTCTATTCTTGAAACAAGCCGCCGGTATTGATTTTGCTCCGACTTGAAAAGTTAACAAACAGTCCATCGAGTATTTTGAATTATTGATGTAGTCATTGTAAAGTATTAGAACGCTTGCCATCGTCCAACTCTATCTTACTGGTATGTAGGAGGGTCTGGATGGGGTTGACTGATAGCTGATATTCGCGCAAATTTTACCTGATAACTGGTATTTAGCCATTTTTTTTGTTAAAAACTAATAATTTGGTTCTAAACTGACAGCAGATGTTTGTAAATCTTTAACAATAGGCTTTTGCAACGTTGTTGTTTTTAATTCAAGGGCGCGAAAGAAAATCATACAAAATTCAAAAAGAGTGTGGTGCCATTTTTGAGTAAAGCCAGTGGAAAGTAAGAAAATTGTTTTAAGCTTTGCAATTATTTTATCCTTGAATAAAGTTTTATGTAACATTATGGAAATGTATGCAAAGTACTAGTCGATTTTTACGCCATTTTAAGTAACTCCGTAACCATTAGGGGTATGAATGCATGAGCTTGTATAAGTTAACTGATAATTGCGAATTTTAGCTGATAACTGATATTTAAACAAAAATATAACTGATACTGATAGCTGATATTCAGGTATCCCCATCAACACCCTCATATAACATTAAATGCACTGCAAGGAGGCTAAGTTTGCATCTTAAATGTAGCTTTTTTTATTGGCATTAATCGTCTCGTTCTTAACTAAGTAAACGGCGGAAAAACCAGTTGCGAACAAGTGTTTTTTTTCTTTTTTTGTTATTCCTTTTATGTACCGCAAGCAAATAAAAACTTTATTCGGAGCTTTCAAAAGCATTTGGATTAGCTGTTATATGGCCAATCTAACTAGAGGGGCTTAAAGCTAATTTTAGTCTGTTTGAAATTGAAAGAGTCATTATGTATGTAAGAAGAGGCTGCAGAAATATAGTGGGCGAGTGCACAGCTGAAATTTAAACGTTTATACTTAAAAAAGTCCAAACTTGGTCTGATAGTAGGATGGAAGACCGTTTTATGTAGGAGTTGTTCATAAATCCAACCGGCGATTGTAGCTAACGCTAGATAACGGTTTCGCACATTTCTTAAAATGAGTATACTGAAGAACATTTTGATTGTCGACTCCATATCTCGGTAATGGTCACAGGAGCAGATTTGCAACCGAATTGTTTCCTGCACTCCGACTGTAAACACAGCCTTGCTTAAATCCACACTTAGAAGACCAAAAAAAATTGGCTTCCTGGCCGTGTTTTTACTACCGTACTCCAATGGCAATAGTTGCAGACCTTGAAACATGGGCGATAGCAAGCTACTTACTATAACTGTGACTATATCATGAGTTTAAGAAACAAAACAGCTGATTGTACTTCAAAGTTATGATAACTGAATGCGTGCAAAATTAATAACAGTCATCTGCCAAATGTTTCAGTGATCGCAGCTAGTCGAGGACTATCTTGATTGTTGTCAAGTCGAGTTCCTTCCCTTAGGATGCCAAACATATCTTTTAGCTATCCTTTTGCTATCTTACAACTATCTTACTCTCTCTTTTTATCGGCTGCCTGAATATTTTGCTACCTGAAAGCCAACTGCCACAAAGTTCAGATGGGGCAGCGTGTATCTGACATCTATCTGCAAAGAAATGTTGATTTGAAAATCTATAGGGTGACCTATCTGAACAGTTTGTGGCAGATAGTTTCAAGTTACATACCACATATTTTTTATCCGACAAGTTCAGCAGATATATCGCACGAACGAGAACAGTAACACAGCCAGTGCGTGCCGCGTTTAATCAATGAACAGCTCGGTTACTTGTAACTTGGTTGAATTCAGTATTTTATAATGTATATTTATTTTGAAACCACAGCTCTTCAAAAACATTTCATAAGGTTATTTGGGCAACGCCGAGCTAAGATGTTTTAGGCAACTTTTGGTTCAGCCTTCAGGAAGAGTGAAAGTCTTGAAGCCTGTCGAACGATGAATAATTTAAAAACCCAAAAAAGTTTGTTTTCCGATTCGAAGTTTAGTTACAGTACTCATTCGTGTTTTACAGTTGTAACTTTAAACTTCAGCAAGGCTCTTGTTCTTAAATGTATTCGAAAAACTGAATAAACTCAGTCTTCTTTTAAAATGAAAATGACTTTACAGTTCACTCGAACAACAACTTACTGGCAGAGACTTGCTATAACTAAAACATTTCACAACTTGCTTCTTACCAAATTTTGCCGCTGTCGTAGCGTAATCTTCTGAAACTTCTCTCCAAGAACTCCTCGCAGTGACGGTTTTAAGAAAGTAGTAACTATTTAGCAAGGTTCAACAGTGCATTGATTCCAATTAGTGGTTTGAAGTTTGCTCAAAATGGCGGTTGAAATTGCCAAGCCTCGATTTCAGATCAAGAAACGTAGTGATTGGATTGGTTGAAATGGATTTAACAGGAAAAGGAGTTTTGGAAGTCCGAATAGAGTAAATATTTCAATAAAACGTAGGTAAATAGATACTCTACGCCAGATATTTGCCCTGTTGTATTCGTTGCTTTTTGCCCTGCGAAGGATGTTTCTCCACGCAAACACGCCTTAGAAAAGCTCACTCAACACCGCTAACTTTGATTAATCTATATGAAAATATCTCAAACGCT
Source organism: Parazoanthus swiftii (assembly GCA_025403585.1). Taxonomy (NCBI): domain Eukaryota; kingdom Metazoa; phylum Cnidaria; class Anthozoa; order Zoantharia; family Parazoanthidae; genus Parazoanthus; species Parazoanthus swiftii. The sequence continues at coordinate 19,173 of JAOBYE010035790.1, read as the reverse complement.
ATTGACATAAAAGGGGTGCTGTTAGAATCTTCTTGGATTTATCTAAGGCCTTTGTTATGGTCAACCGAAGTAACTTGATTGAAAAATTAGAATACTGCAGAACACGGCTGTCTAATGAATTAGATTAAACTCCACCTAACTAATAAACAATGATACGTTCAATTCGATCTCTGCCTTTGGGACAGGAAAAAAAGTAAACATTTGTGGAGACCCGCAGGGATTCATTCTTGGCCATTTTTTTATCTACTTAAATAATATTTCTAGAGGAATTCCGACTGCCAAAATAATTCTATTTCCAGAAGATACAAATTCATTTTATTCTCAGAGACGCCCATGCAGACACTTTAACAAATTAACTTACTACATCAAGAACTTTATAAATTTTCTGATGCATTTAAAGACACCAAACTATCCTTAAATCTTGGTAAACCTAAACTTGTGTGCTTAAGACCAAGACAAGAACGAATACAATTTTCCTCCAAGATCTATAATGACAACAAGTAAGTTTCTCAAGCTAAAGAAACTGTGAAGTTATGGATGAACATCTCTCTTGAAAGTTTCATATCACTAACATTTCAACCAATATTTTTTAGAGCACCAGGCCGGTGTAATTCGCAAATCAAGATTTTTCCACCTAAAATCCACATTACGCACGTTATATATTGCACTAGTAATCCTTAGTTTTCAATACTGTTGCTTGGGCAGCCACATACTATCTAATCTCTCACGCTTATTACTTCTTCAATTAAAGCGAGTTGCTAGGACCGTAACCAAGGCAGATATGATGCCCACCGCTAGTACATTATTCCAAAATCTAAGGTTGTCAAAATTCGATATTTGTAAATTACAGACCGGGCAGCTTGGGTACTCGCTTAGTATTAATAGCCTCCGAGACAAATTTAACAAAATATCGTCAAGTAAGCTACTTCATGTTCTTTACGGACCTTTGGTGAATTGAATCTTTTATAGTTGCTTGTAGGAAATTGTATCTGTTTTTATCGAAGAACTCCCTGCAAGCAACTATAAAAGATAACCGACTTAACCAAATAAAAATCGCCGACACAGTTTTGATGTGTGCACTTTGCCGATGCTAGAAACATCACAAATGACAATGTAAAGTGAAATCTAAGTGACTTTTGACTCCGTGAACGTAAATTTTGCTTACAAGTAATAATTTAGTAAAATAATTTAAAAGTTCAAACAGAAAATGTCTTAAACTTTCCAGTGGTGTATAGGTTTACATTGTTTTGACATTTGTCAAGCGAGTTATTGGGCAAAAACTAGAAGTACCCCGCAAGGTATTCAGTAACCTTAATTAGGAAACTTTAGTTTAGTCATAAAATTAACAGTTAGTGTCAGCCTTAATTGTTTAACTCGTTCATTCATTTTCCTCCATATGCTTGCAAACAGCCGAGTACAAATTGGCTGAAATTAAATTTCCCCTTCTTTGATTGGTTTGAACATTCAGCAAATTTTCCTCTTGCCATGGCAACAATATGACGGAGACCTGCGTATTTACCAAGGCCCATTTCTTTTAAAAGTCTACTGAAACATTGTGTTTAAATATCGATTTTGGAAAAAAACAAATTATCATTTGAAGAATGTTAGTGAAAATTGCTCTAAAAATCCAGGTCAGTCACTGAAAAACAGCATTTCAAATACTGCGTTTCGTAGGAGCTAAATCAAATTGTAGGGTAAATTAACTAGGGCTCTGGGGCGCCTTCCATTTAGTCACTTTTCCGTATCGACCGGTTGGAATGAGAAATGGAACAAACCATTCTAGTAGACATGTTCAGGAAGGAACAGATCACCTTTCTAGGTATTTCACCTTTTCCGTTCCAACCGGCTGGAACGAAGTAGCGCTTTTCAATTGTACGACAATTTCGTTTTTAACAGAGTCATTGAGCGCGTAATCCACGTCTTCAACAGCACGTAAGGATTACGCAAGCGTAATGACCAGTCTCTCTGAAACTTCAACACAAAACTGTTCCTTAATAAATTTTAGCAAAAGCCACAAAACTTTGGCGTTCCGCCTTTAGCGGTTCGATTTCTAGAGAGGTTTAAAAATGGCGCTGCTACTTTCTGATCCAACCCCCCCCCCCCCCTCCCCACTCACGTGTAAGATTGGCTTAAGCAGCAAGAACACAAATGCCAGCGATGGCACTTTGAAATGACGGACGTTTTGAAACTGTAGAATAGAAAAACGTTACGTGGGAACGTAGTTTCATCTTCTTCTTTAAAAACAAAACGTGAAAAGTTCAACTTTGTGATTTTCTAGAGAACTTGGACAACAAAACATAAATCAATTTAATCTCTGTTGAAATAAGTTATACACACAAGACGAGGGGAAAACAGGAACTTGAAATCAAGCAGCCGTCTTTCTCGATGTTAGTGTTCCAGTTGATTCAAGTCCCTATATTATCTGGCTGTCCAAAGTAAACTTAATTTGAATGGCTTAGAAAATTAAAAATAATAATTCCTCGGTTCGTTTCAATGTACAGGAAAACTTAACAAGTTGACACTGTTGGCGCTCATCGTAAAGCATAACAACAAAACTTAAAATGAGTAGTATATCCTGGCCCTGCATGTGCCCAACTTTAGACAGACCAACAATTCAACCACCCAACGATCTCTTGGCAGGTTTTGTTTTTCCTGCCGTGTAAGAACAGGAAGTGTTTGCAGTAATATTTTAATTGCCTTGAATGACAGTGATTGTTTTTGATGCTCTTTAAACTTCTACAACAGGTGCGGGTTCTCGCTTCTTCTCATGATAACGAAATGAAAACTTAGAGCTTAAGGTAAACGTGGAAAATGTTTATCTCAGTCAGGCGACCCGAGTCAAGGATACAATGTCAGTCTCTCGGATATAGAGTATTCAAGTTCGTAACATACAATTTGTAAAAGATTTATTGACACGAACTTGCATACTGCAAATTTTGCTAAAGAGAATTTCGAGGAGTCTTCCATCAAAACATGAACCACAACCAGTCTCTTAGTACTTTACTGAATACATCGTTAATACAAGCCTCTCTAGATATTGGGACTGCCCTAATTGTGGTTGAGTCGAGCATATTTGTCCTTATCAACGTACGTTGTAGCTCTTGTTGGTAACTTGCTGGTTTGCTTAGCGTTTTACAGAAACCCTTCACTTCGTACGGTTACAAACTACTTCGTACTCTCACTGGCCCTCACCGATTTGTCCATGGCTGTTCTAGTCATGCCTTGGATTATTGCCTCGACCATATCAAGAAAGTGGATTGGCAAGCAGTTGGGCTGCAAACTAAACTATTTCTTAGCAAACATTTTAACAGGAACTTCCTTGCTAACCATGATGTTCCTAGCAATTAATAGATATTTCCATGTGGTCAAGCCCCTCCAATACAAAATTATATACACTAAAAGGCGTTCGATAGCAATGGCTGCTAGTACGTGGATCGTGACGGTGATTCTCGTCATAGCTGTATTTTTTGTTACCCAGAAGCAAACTCAAACTTTTACAACACAACCGGCTTCGTGTTTTCAGTTTTTTTCTAATTACAGCCCATCAAAACTCCATAACACTAAAGGATTCAGCTACATAGCTGTCGCTAGTATCGTCAATGTAACGTGTTGCGTAAAGATCTATCAAACCATCCGGCATCACAACAACGCACCAGCTCCATCGCTACAAGGAGGACAATCTGCTTATGGAGTGGAAGAGGCGAAGATAACAAAAATACTAAGTGTTGTCGTAGCTGGATTTTATCTTTGTTGGCTTCAAGTGCTTAGTTTTTCAGTTTTAGTAATAGCAGGTGCTAATGCCGAAACAAATTTTAGATATTTCAATCTTTTTTACTCAACTCCTCTTTTTTTCAGCAGTGCCATCAACCCGGTAGTCTATGCAACATTGAGTCAACCATTCAGGAACGAATTTCTGAAAATACTTCATTGCGAAGATATTGTTAATTGTTTTCTGGGATCAAATAATCAATGAGTTTCAGTTGCAATCGAATCCGTGTCGGTTTGAAGTCGAGTTCTAGTTCAACAGGGCCGTAGCAAGGGGTAGGGCAAGGGGTAGGGCCAGTTTTTTCCCCAACAAATTTGTCAAACGTATCAAGCTCAGAAAATTGCTCCAAGTTTGAGAAAAACTTGTCAAATTTTACTGGTCTTAGATACTCTGATTTTGTTTCAAATGGCGTTTAAAACCCAGGAAACACGTTTTTAGACAAACTAATTTTCAGGATTTCCCGGGGGAGCATGCCCCCGGACCCCCTTTAAAGGCTCACACCTTCGGCCCTTGGCGGTGCCCCCCCCCCAGTTTTCCAAGGCTTGCTACGGCCCTGTTCAATACAAATGGTTGTTTTCACCTGTTTAAGTCCTTGTTTACGCAAGCAACGGAAGCGATTAAAGAAGATTTCAAGCATATATTCAAAGCTGCTGATCTGAAGTTTTGCATTTTAAAGTTACGGATATTGTATTTAACCACAACTTTCTTCTGCGAAAATTTTAAGTTCAACAAATTCCACCTCTTTGAGTTACACCTGGTAACCAAAGGAAGTGCGAACAGGTCTTAACCCGAAGTTATAGCAATACTTGGAAAAAGCGGCGTTGCTGCTCTTTTCCCATGGTAGCTTTCTCCAAAACGGCGACCATGTGTTGCTCCTAGGAAGGAATTCACAGTCGTTATCGACATTCACTCCGAGAGCAGGATTTGGACTTTGAAGTGGACTTGAGTAGGGAGTTACATCGTTGCTGTAATCACGAGAATACTCGTCAAAATTAAAAGAATGCGGGGTTGGTTCGAAGACCACGTCTAGTGTATAATCCCCATTTGACCCACGGTGATTACTTCCGCTTGGGCCTATTTCAAAATCGTTGTTTTTCTTGTTAACGTTGGCAGCAGCACCAACGATGGGGCCACAACAATCTTCAGTCGGTTTAACTGCACAGCCGAAGTTACCCCTTTCCTTGCTTTCCCATTGTAACTTTTTAAAAAGCTGAAAAGACCAGTTGCTGGTGTAGTCTATGCTACTGTTACTACTGTATGTTTCATATAATATTGCGTTGGTTGATGAGTCAGAGTAGAGAGCTATGGGAAAGCTTGAATACAGCGTGACATCGTCAGTGGAATCGTTGCCATACCCATCAAGTTCGCTAGAAAAAGCCAAGTTTTCAACAACGCAAACCGAGTCGCTATCAGAACTTGAATCCTGGACATCTTTACAGACTCTTACCTTAGCATTTTTGTGTTCGAAAACTTCCGTCGATTTTAACTTCTTTCTTCTTATTTCTGAAAAAAGTTTTGTATTTTGAGAACGAAACGCTTTCCCTTTCTTAACTCTAGTACCTGGATCAATAATAACGCCACCACAAACCTCGCATGGGCTCCCTCTAGAGCTAGAGTTGTCTTTTTCTGCCCTTTTCCATCGCAGCTTCCTCCAAAACGGCGACTTTGTGTTACCCTTGGGAAGTAATTCACAGCTGTTGCTTGCATTCACTTCGAGTTGAGGATTTGGACTTTGAAATGGACTTGAGTAGGGAGTTATATCGTTGCTGTAATCACCAGAATACTTGTCAAAAGCGAAGCATTGCGGGATAGCTTCTTCGTTAATATCTGGTACACAACCCTTCTTTGATCCACGGTGCTTGATTCTGCTTGTGCCTAATCCAAAATGGTTGTTTTTCTTGTTAACGATGGGGCCACAACAATCTTCAGTTGATGTAACTCCAAAGCTGTAGTTGCCTCTTTCTTCGCTTTTCCACTGAAACTTTCTCAAACGCTGAAAAGACCGGTTGCTGTTGTAGTCTATGCTACTGCTACTACTACTACTGAATGCTTCTCCTTTTTTTGCGTTGGTTGGTGAGTCATGGTAAAGAGCTTCTGGATAGTTTGAACACAGCGTGACATCGTCAGTAGAATCGTTACCATACCCATCAAGATCGCGAGAGCGCGTAGCGTAAACCACGTCACCATTAGAGCTTGAATCTTCGATAGCTTTACAAACTCTTTCTTCAGTAATCTCCTGTTTGAAGGCTCCCATCGATCTCGACTTATTTCTTTTCCTTTCCGAACCAGCTTTCGTAACTCGCGATCGAGAACGAAACATCTTCCACCTTTTCATCATCTTTCGTGTTTAGTAGCAATAGTTTTTGTCTTAAATGGGTTTTGGAGTGCTAAATGTGTGCCACTTTTGGCGTATGACTGAATAAGTAATGTGTGAGGGACAAAGACATTGCTATTGGCCTATTTCTAAGTTATTTTTATCATTGCTGTATTAAGGCGCTAACTAATTGGTAACGCCCTTTTGGCGTATGATTGAATAAGTAATGTGTGAGGGGTAAGACATTGCTATTGGCCTATTTCTAAGTTATTTTTATCATGGCGTTTGAACTCCGTCATATATATTAATCAGTTCAAATTTAATTAAGATTGGGTGTGGACTTATCGGCACAAACAACAACACAAGGTCAGCGCACGCGAAATTAATCACAATTACTATCATTTCAGTAGAAACATGCAAAAACAATTGTTAGAACGCTGCAAAAATTATGCTAATTCTCCCTATTTTAATGTCAACTTGCCTATATATGGTCTTAGGATTAGTTGCTGTATTAAGGCGTTAATTGGTAACGCCCTTTTGACGTAAGATTGAATAAGTATTGTGTGAGGGACAAAGACGTTGCTATTGGCCTATTTCTAAGTTATTTTTATCATGGCGTTTGAACTCCGTCATATAGATATTAATCAGTTTAAATTCAATTAAGGTTGGGTGTGGACTTATCGGCACAAACAACAACGCAAGGTCAGCGCATGCGCAATTAATCACAATTACTATCATTTCCGTAGAAACATGCAAAAACAATTCGGCTGATTTGACCCTGTGACGTCACGTGCTAAACTGTGTATCATAAAGCCTGAGGCGGACCAGAAAATGTGTTCCGGCCATTTCTTGACGAATACAGGCCAAAATCACCACACACAAAAAAATAAAATAAAAATTCCCGAACTGTGCACGAAATGAAACTTGTGTGTTTCGATACAGTTCTGAAAAATGTTTCAAAATGTACTTTTTTTTATTAGTCTATTTCTTGTCTATTTTGCTTGGGAAGGGGGTATGGCAGTTGCCTCACTGCCCTACCGCGCGCCCCACCGCTACCTCCGGCTCTGGTTAGACCGATGTCAGAAGACCTTCTCCACCTTCCGCCAGTCTGTTGTCTTAATTCTACGATGTTGTCTTGAAATACATGTAGGTTTATTTATGGCTATTTATGGTTACTATGCTTAGTGAGGGTTAAGGTTGGGTCAGAGTTACTTCTGTTGTGTAGAAAAGGGAGAGAGTACAAAAAGACTTTGGTTGCTACCTACGAATTGAGTGGTGGGTCGCCAAGAATAAGTTGCGGGCTTCTCTCGGCTGCCGTAAAAATAATAGTAAAAATAATAACAATAATAATAGTAATAATAATTGTAATAATCGTAATAATAATAACAATAATAATATTACTAGGAAAACTAAAGATTTGCAGTCGGATTTGAATTTGCTAAGTCATTCGGTTAGTCTTAATTCATCCAGTAAGAAGTTCAAGTTTTTAGGGTCAGCAACAGGAAAAGGTTAATTTCCTAACATTCTAGTACAAGATTTATCCTTCCACATTTAATTATAAAGTGCTTCGCAGACTAAGGTTTGGCTACGCATGTGTTTAGTTCATGAGACTTTGAAAGTATTTTATAATTCTTTAACCCGTGGGAGTGGATCCGAACAGGTTACTGATTTCCAGCATTTGCTAAACAAAATAGAAAATTTTATTGTTATCCGACTCCCTCGGAGTTCGAAATTCTCGCTTATACGAAAGTAAATATTGGCAAAACACGTCTTCACATCATCAGAGTCCCTCTCAAGCTTCTAATTCCTGCATTGATGAAACGGGAAACATTTTAATATGTCCAGATATTAGACTGTCTCTGCATATATACTAGAAACAGAAAATTGGCTTAGGTAAAGCAAACTGACTCCCCAAATACTTCAGTTTGCCATTTTCCTTTGTTCGGAATCCGATTTTGACTATTTTCGCAAACGTAACTGCGAAAATAGGAAATATAACATAACTTGAACAAGTTATACAGATTCTCCCAGTTTCACGATTGACAGTCACGTTTCTAGACAGATTACTTGTTCTCTTTTTCCTTTTCTTCCTTAAAGTGTAAACTAAACTACCTGATGTAAATCTGGTTTTTTCTCCCCTTATACATATCGTAGTCATTTATATACATGCTGATTAATGGCATTTTTTGCCTTATTTATGGATTGCAACGAAAAGGCTTAACTCTTTCAGCCCCAAACACGACAAATGATGTTGTCAATCTGTCTTTATACTTTCCCTTTAAACAAGTTCGGAGAAAAAAGTGGTTGCCGAGTGTGATAAGCTCTAATTTTAAATTCTCATAACAAAATAGATAGTTTTGTATTGATATTGTACGGAGAAGATAAACGTTGATAAAGTGGCTCAGCGGGGCTCAAGTGGTTAAGATAACTTTTGCATCTCAATAATCTTTGTGGAGTCAGTTCTTTGGCTTATGGATCGACACCGAAGTACTTTCACAAACGCTTTCCTAAAAGGCTGACTCATTGCGCTGTAGATTATGGGGTTTATGACGCTGCTGAGGTAGAGTGGGAAATTGTGATAAAAGTTAAAATATTTGAGACCATTTTCATACAAAAGAACATAACCACCGATCACGTTTGCCACAAGTACAGGAAGCCAACAGAGATAAAACCCAACCACGACAAAAGTGAGTATTCTTGTAACTTTCGCCTCTTCCACTCCATAAGCAGAGCGTCCTCTTTGTGACGTCTGAGCGGCCATATTATGTTGGCGAATGGCTTTGTGGATTTTTACGTAACATACTGCGACAACCACACTGGGCACAGCTATATAGACACTCTCTGTTCCAATCTTGACGGAGGATAAAGTGGCACTGGGGAACTTTTGGAAGCAAAGCGTTGGTTGAATGGCAAAAGTTTCAAATTGCATTCTCGTAACAAGAAAAAGACCCACCACTGTGGTAAGGGATGTGGCCCATCCGCCGACCGCCAAGGCTATAGAACGTTTCTTGGAGAAAATGTTGTTATATAGCGAAGGTCGAACTACACGGACATATCTATTGATTGCCAGAAACATGACGGTAAGGAGCGAGGTTCCTCCTAAGGTAAAACCGCCAAAATATTTTATCTTGCATTCGATGTTCCCTCCAATAGTTTTATCTGCAATTGACGAACCAGCGTCTAGTGGAATGACTAGAACAGCCATGGACAAATCGGTGAGGGCCAGTGAGAATACGAAGTAGTTGGTAACTGTACGAAGTGAAGGGTTTCTGTAAAACGCTAGACAGACCAGCGAGTTACCAACTAGGGCTGCAGTATTGAGAAGGACAAAGATGCACGACTCAATAACGATCAAGATAGTCCCTCGAGTAGCTGTGGTCTCTGAAACATTCATTGAAGTGTTAAGTAGCTGGCTGTCGTTCATGTTGCACAAGAAAGGTGCAAAAATACTCTGCACAAAATCTACTTTTGAGGTCAGTTTTTCTCAAACCAACCAACCTCGGTCATAATTCAGTAATGGAATATCGTAATTTTGTTGTTAACTTTTGTACCTGCTTGTGGGCGTAAACACGAGGAAGTTAAATTATCGCATGGTCTGCAGCCAACAGGATAGAAAGGAAATGCCACTTTAAAATAACTACCTTAAGCACTTGCTTGAACTGAGACACGACTCTAAGTTGGTTCCAACAAGACGCCAGGAATCATGATTTTCATTCCGGTATTTGAAAGTCAAACTATTATGTCATGTTTGTAAAGAAGTAAATATTATTATTATTATTATTATTATTATTATTATTACTATTACTATTATCATTAAAAATAATAATAATAATAATAATAATGATAATAATAACATTAATAATAATAATAATAATTATAATAAAAAACATTACAGTAGGCATAAAGTAAATTGATAAAAGTGTGCGAAATATATAAAATATACTTATCAAACTAAAATACATATCAGTTATTTGACCAAATTCAAATTTCCTTAAGCTTAATTCTATTTTTAAATGCCACAATGCTGAAACTTATCCCAAAATGTTCTAAAATGAAATTTTATCTAAAGTGTTCTCTCCGTTGATTGGACCAAAGATAGTCGTGAACGGAACTTGCTTTTCATTCTGGAATGAAAAATGGAGTAGTAAAGGAAATATGGGCTGGTCGAGGCCCCTCATTCATAAAAAAACAAATTCTATTTTAAATTCCCAAGTTCGAAAACATTTAACTTTCGTTAGCTTTTGAAAAATTTCCTCGCGCGATTTATCCCAAACCGCATTCTAAGGTGTCTAATTACTGCTATATACAAATTTCATGTTTTTCGGTAAAACTTCGCGATTAAGGGATTAATGTTGCTGTATAACGTTATGTGTATCGAGTCTAACACGAGTTAGCGACCGGTTCTTAATAACACAACACACAGTTTTGTTGCTGAAGCTTTTCTTGCTTCACTTTTAATGCTTTATACTGAATTTCTACACGGGTATTCCCAAAGCTAAATTTCCAGTTCACATCTGATTTAAGTGGCCTGTCAGCACTTCACTGAAAGCATCACTGTTCCGGGAACATTTTCCCGGTCTTTTTTGGAACGCGCAGTGCACTGCGCAATAAGCTCAAGTGGGATCACAAAAAACAACTTTTAGAAATTATCCATTGTAAAACAAACATTAGTTTTACAATCCAGTTCGGTCTTATCACTTAACTATGTTTGCTGTTTCATGTGCGTATTACATTGTACTGTATGGTTTTCAAATTAACACTTCGTGTGTTGTGTAATTGCGGACATTTTTAAAGAGCGCCGACTGCCAAATTTGCCCAAATTTTAATAACATATTAGCTCTGGTTTAGGGTGTTATACTATGCGAAGAGTTTAGACAAAAATCTCCACGTTCTTGCGAAAATGGAGAGCGGGTATTTTCGAATGAAAACTGTGGCGTTTTTGACAAGGTACTTCACGGCGACACTAAACGACTTCGAGAGCTGTTCTCTCCGGATTTCATAAGAGAGTTTTGAAAGAAGCATTCTTACTTAATATGAAGTCCTGTCTTTGCCCGGCAACGTCGATTGCTATGTTTCGATAAAAGAAAACCAAACATTTTGTTCAACAGACAAATGAAATAAAAGGTAAGAACTACCATATCACAAACCTGATTTTTCTGGCCAGTTTTTACTTTAAAACTCAAAAGTCGAGCCGGAGAAACACGCGTTTAGAAAGTTTTTAAAGAAATTTCCAAGCAATTGTACAAAGTCAATTCTCACTGGGCGGTGAAATTTTGCCGCTCTACAAAAACTCCCAAACATTTGCTTGTGGTGTTCTTTTGTCTAAAGGCATGAAGCTTGGACAGAACACTTGATCATTTAGCCTTTGAAACCTTTGTTTCATCTTCTGACAAAAATTGGATTATGCTAATGAAGAAAGAAACAGCGAGCAGACACTGAAACTAACGAGTGATTTGTGCGTGTTGACACGCTAAAGTCCGTGTATGTGTGCGCAAGGAAAGCAGTGTATCGTACGAAAAATCATAGACCAGCCACCAATAACAGAGTTAAAGGTCGCTTTAAAACTTAAGACTTTTAACTGATGCAATTGAGCACTTTCATATAGTTTCTCAAACAATTTAGATTTGAAAGAAACGCATGCTAAATGACGTTTTTAACCCCGTTTTCTCCTTGCTTTATTAACGAGTTTGAGAATGCATAGGAGCAGTCGTTTTGGAAACATCAATATGTAACTCACATTTTAACTCATGTAATAGCTATCTGAAAACGTGTGTGATGCGTGCGTGTTCGTGTATGTACATGTTGTGCGTATGTACACATCACGTTTATAGAGTGACTTCCGTTCGACCTTGAAAACGCGTTCACAAATTGGTCGCTTTCTGTTTCGTCAGCCAATGGCAGGAAAGCTACAAAGACAAACTCTGTCGTGGACTTCTCTCTCTCTGTTCGTTTGTCATATGAAATAAAAACTACGAACACGACCATAACAAAAATGATGGCGCAGATCCTCGTGCTTGCAGCCGCTCAGGTCGTCAAGCTAATCAGAAGTTCCCCACGTTCATAGTAGCGCGACTTACGTTCTGTTCGCACAGCCAATAAACGTCGTTTGAGCTCTGTTCGCGTTTTGTTTGGGAGTTTAAAATTCAAGGTCATGTTTTATATACGTAGTGTACAAGTTGCTTGCTTTTTGTTTATGTCGTGTTCGTGCGTCTTGCGCCTGTCGTAAGTGCGCGCGTTGTATGTATGTGTCCGTGTATGGTCTACAATTGGTGTTAGACGCAACTTTTCTTTTAACGGTTTCAATTATATTTTCCTTGCCTGTACTAACGTTGGTTCAGTAACTGTGCTCACATAGTGGGTGGCTCCTCCTAAAATGGTCTGCAATTGGTCTGGAATTTAATGAAGCAGAAACCAATTGTAAAATTGCACACATTTTAGGTATCCTAATGATGATCAGTCCCTGATTTACCTTTTATTTTAGTGACATTAAAGTTGTCTGCGCAGTTTCAATTCGTATGTACGTCTGTATCTTGCGGGCGTGTTGTGTGCGTGTTGAAGGCGTGTTCTGTGTCTTAGTTGTTATTCAGTAGCTGTGCTCACGTTCTTCAATTGGTCTGGGATTTAATGCAGGTGAAATAAATTGCAGAATTGTTGACATGTTAGGAATCCTGCTATGATCAATTGCTGTTTTGAGTTTATTTTTGAGAAACGGTTTGTTGCCATCTTTACAATTCAAATGTGTGCGTGTGTTGTACGCGTGTGAAATTATATGCGATAAACCGACACAAACCAAGCCTGCCATTTTAAATGATTTTCATGCACCTCCCACTTTTCAACTTGTTCGCAAACTAATATATAAACACCTAAAAATTTAAAAAAATACTGTAGTTTAAATTTAAGACGAAGGGCCACATCCTTTGATCTTCGTCACATTATCGAAACCAATGGGCCATTAATAGCAAATTAAATGACACGAAGTGAAGCCGGCACTTCATAGTCGTTGTTACCAATACAGGGAGGCTCCCTTAACATTGAGTTTCTCATCAAATATTTGAAAGTTTAAGGGTTTTCCAAATTCGGGGCAATGAAATGGGGGCAGGCACTTGATGTACATGTTTCCAACGTGAGACACATTCCTTCAATTTAAATACAGAGCGAGTTTTATTTGACCTCGAAACAAAACTAGAGTATTGATTGGTTCTACAGACACTTGGCGAATGTGCGTGTCATCTCACTTGGATTTTGGATCATGTATGTTCATTTGTTGCTGTGTTACTTTGGTTTGTTAGGCGAACAGAATTCTGTACACAGCTAACAAAGTTTTGCTTCAACAGACTATGAACGAACACCTACTTTTTGTAAGTCCTATGTAACTGGATAAACAAACAACTTGATAAGAAACCACTAAAATGTTACTGTCTTCATCTTTTCTAGCAATGGCAGATGAAACAAAAAGTAAACTTGCAGTGAACAGGTTTTTCATGGTCAAAGAAAAATTGCTCTATCTAAAAATAATTGCAAACAAGAGAAAGAGTAATCTTAAACCTTGAACAGAGCTTGGATAGGGCTCGATGGTCCAAGATTACAAAAGATTGCCTGACATCAATTTCCTTCCGAAATCTGAAAATTAACACTCGTACTCGTACCATATGTAACCAAACTTGAAGTTTAAGATTTTTTAAAAATATTTTCTTTTTCAATATTCTTCACAGATTTCTAGATTTATTAAAGAAATCCATCTCACTTTAAACTCACGGGCATTAATGTGACTACCCCCATTTTAGCTGCCCTCATTTTAGCTGCTAGGGGGAGGGGGGGGGGCTTGTATTTTCTTTTGCTGCTTACGCAACGGTAGATGACGTGTGGTCATCACTGGAGCCATTTAACAAGGAGACTTCCGCTTCCGGTGCCTCGGGTGGGATATCCACGACAACATCAGCATCTCTTTGGTTCGAATTCTCCGACGACTTTCTCAGCAAAGGCTTCGAAGAATTTTCTGTTTCCGAATCCGAACCAGAATCTGAGGCGTTCAGTGCCTCTTCAGACCGCGATAATGCCACTTGAATGGCAGGGATCTGGTCACTGATAAGATTCGGGTCCTCGAGGGTTGTGGGTTTGGGAGTCTGTGGTTCTTCAACTTCGACAATTGTGTCAACCTCTTTATTTCGCGAATCCATTCTGAACCACAAGCCTTCGTCATCTTGCCTTTTGTTTTTCTTCTTATGATGTCTGTGGTGATGGTGTCTGTGTTTGGAGCGGGGTTTCTTCTCCTTGGAAACCGTTCCTTCTTTGACAAAGGATTTCCAGAGAGATGTCTTGGTCATTTCGTCTGTAATGTTGATGGGGATTTCTTGGAGTTGCTTTTTGTTGTCCTTTCCGTCTGGCAGGTCGCCGTTTGGCTCAACTTTAGGTTGGCCATCGACTTTATCACTGCATTCCTTGTCCAGCTCCTTAGAAAAAAATGAAATGATGACAGTCTATTGCTGATTCGTTTAAAAAAAGTTTAAGACTTGGCTCTTTGCTCAAACTAATTTTTGATTAACTTCTTCCAGTGCACTTTTTAAACGAGCATATTTTATTTAATTTAAATTTTGTCATTGTGTATTTTCGCGTAAAGTCTTTTTGAATCTTATACAAACTGGCGCAATAAAGTATGCTATTATTAGCAATTTTATTACTATTATTGTTGTTACTATTATTATTATTACGAGTATTATAATTACTATAAAATAACAAATATTGTTATAATTACCACTACCATTTATTATTGTTAATATTATTACTTTTATTATTGTTATTATTATTATAATTATAATTATTATTACTAATATTGTTAATGTTATTATTATTTTATTATTACCCCCATCGATCTTGCTTCCTCCAGTCGCTGTTCTTCTTCGTCTATTTTCTTCTTCTTGATCGTCTCGGGCATCAAGTCATCTAACACTTCGAGTTCGTGTTTAGTAAAAATGTGCTCCATCAACTTACGTACAGCAACCAACATCAGAACCTAGCAAGAACAGATTCAGATAATCCAACGTTTTCAGTATCAATTTTAAAGAGGGGTCCTAAAACCCCTTCGCTCTTGATTTAGGGCCGGGTTCCAAACAAATTTTGAAGGGTCCTACACAAACAAGGGAAAAACTTCGTCTTGGTACCTACTGACATTTTAACAGCAGATCTATTTATAACATGTTCTTCCTCAGACCAAGAGGTCCTCTCATGTATTTTTTTCGGACCTAGTCTCCTTGATGTAACGCTTTGAGTTTTCACGCAAACAACACGCAACAAAAATTTATGTGTTTCCAGTTTTAGCCGCATTTTTACTTTGCATCATCATTAACATCATCATCCCCACCATTATCAATATCATCATCATCATCATCATCATCATCATCATCATCATCATCATCATCACCATCATCATCACCATCATCATCACCATCATCATCACCATCACCATCATCATCACCATCGTTATGCCTATTATAATATGACTATAAGCATGAGTACAAAAATCTTACGATTATTAACTGCTGATACTTATGGCAAAACTTTTCAAAAGAAAAAGAACAGAACTAAAACTGAAATTGCTGAGCTGAACACTTACCATGACCGGGAAGATAAGAGCAGCCGCCGTGGACTTTATGACCCACAGAACAATCAGACATGAGGACTGGACAGCGGTGAACAGATGGATGCGTCGGAGGGGGACTTGCCGGAGATACGCAAGGTCGGGCTGGTGCTTGATCGGCATAAAGATCACTTTGATGCGTTCAAACAGCTGCAGGTTGAAGAATTATTTAAGAAGTCTGCTTTAGTCCGTCAAATCGTGTTCAGGGTTTCAAACACAGTGGCTGGCCAGCGTGAATTTCGCTCGGATATGCCCCATTTCTGACCAGCAAAATAACTTGCCATTGAAGGTTTTGTCCGGTCAAATAAGTATTCTGGCCGTATAAAGTCCGTTGAAAGGATGTTGTTTTAAGCCCTGGCCCACCCACCCCTCCCCTAAACCGAAATTATACCCAACCCCAACCTTAGCTCGTAACCAAACCCAAGGGAGGGTAGGTGGGTAGTTTCCCGGAAACTCCATTAATATTAGTTTTGGGGGTTAAAAATCGGGAATATGGCTTCCTAAAATACATTTATCTCAAAACTATCATGTCTTGGATTAATTCCTACTGATAACCATAAATGAACACAATGAAATAAACTCTGCTTTTGCGGACATAGTTTGTGTACACTTTCACAAATCCGCAGTGATTATTCCAAATCTTCACCCAAATCAAACTACGAAACACAAACGATAGAAATACGAAGAAAAACCAAAAAGTTTTTAAAATTTTCAATAAATAAATGGATAAATACTTGTCTATTATAAATGAAGTTTTTGACGGACGTTGGGAATTTAATATTAATAATTTTATATCGCATGAATTCACTTTACTCTTTTAACAGGTTCAAATTAATCATGAATGGTAAACAATTTGACAGTTAATTTACATAGACTGGCTTAAAACGAATCGCTTTGTCGTTGTATAATTCAAATGCTTCTTACTTGAACGTATCTAAACTAGGTAACGACGTCAACAGAGGAGGGAGTTATTCCACTCAAACACTGAGGATAGCGATGGACGATGTGACGTCATACGATACTCCGCTGCACGCGTATTAGCCCAAATGGCGGAAATGCAGTTTTTTTTTTACGGTATTTCACCGCATTTACCGGCGTTATTGCTGGTCGTCTGCACGAAAGACGCATCGTTTTGAGAAGCAAATAACACGGCCTTTCTAATTAGCCATTGATGATTTTCGAAATGCCTTTTAAAAGAGCTTTCTACATATTCGATCAATTACTTTGTTCTCCTGAGCAAGCAACATATTTTTGAAGTGATTATATAAGGAGAAACCACATGTTGATCAACTGTACCTGCAGTCCTTTCAAAGCTGACACTCCCATGTACAGAAACAAGCCATAAAGCACAGGCATGGGGATAAGCTGAGAAGGAAGGAGGTAAGACATTTGTTAAACACGGGAGATAATAGATTACAATGAACATAACAACACATTCATATAAGCACTTTCTCAATCATGCGCAGAGCAAAGCAACGGTTTTGCTGGTGTGACATATTTAAGGTTTTATCTTTTACCTTCTACCTTGTTTCTTTCTTAACACCATATGTCATGTTTCCAATACGTGTAGCCCGCGTGTAAAGTGGCTTATAGACCATGTGCATAATACGTCTCGCTGGCCATGAACAAAAATTTGAGTCGAGGTTGGCAAGGGAGAAATGCAGCAAACGTATGAGAACTTAAAAACCGACCTCGACATGAAGTTATTGTTTATGGTCAGTGGGGCGTATTACGCATATGCTCTAGTGCTTATACCATAGTTAATAGACCTAACTGGTTGTGAAGCTCAACAAACTTCAAAAGGAGTGTACAAAGCTGCTTTGTCTTAGGTTGAACGAACCGTGACAGTGCACATTGCTTTGCTCAATGCGTGAGCCCAAATATTTTTACTGGTTAGTTGCTCATATACATTTTAATACCTTTTGTGTTTTGTGCACCGGCAAGGCCAACGAACAAAAGAGATAGAGAACAAAGACCTATAACAAAGAAACTGTACGAGTTTCTTAACCAATTTCTCTCTATTAACTATGGCTTATACAGATAAACTCGATAAGC
Organism: Parazoanthus swiftii; assembly: GCA_025403585.1. NCBI lineage: Eukaryota > Metazoa > Cnidaria > Anthozoa > Zoantharia > Parazoanthidae > Parazoanthus > Parazoanthus swiftii. The sequence continues at coordinate 1,404 of JAOBYE010035790.1, read as the reverse complement.
GCTTTACAATGAACTAAATACTATATGTACGTTACAATAAAAACATATCTTTAAGGTTGTAAGGGATTTGAAAACCGATAAGCTTTCAGCTGAACGTACGTGTGATCTCAATCGGTAACTTTTCAGCTTCAGCTAAAAGACGAAAGGAAAACGAAAAAATAAGCCGATATGACAGTTTCCTTACCTTCAGAAGTGGGGTCATAAACACCGAGAGCCCAATGAGAAGGAAAATCATGGTCCCTGTTACACGGTTCTCCCTGCAGCAAAAATTAAAACTTTTACTAACTTGCTAAGGGAGCACAAAAATACTCACACACTAGTGTTGTCACTTTCACTATCGCTGTCACGGTCCCTTTTCGCTGTCAATACCATCGCCAGTCGATCTTAATGTGTCTGCTCTCAAGTATCATTCTTGTTGTGTTGTCACTATCGCTTTCACTATCACTTTCACCGTCATTGCCACTGGCACTTAACACTTTTGGTTTTCTTTATCATTGCCGATCGATGTTGACTTGCCTGTTCTTAATAATCAGGTTTGAATCAGTCAACAATCAATCTTCATTTTGCCAATGGAGACAAGTTTACATGATAAGAATAAAATATAGATTGAAGGTGGCATAGGTACCCAGAAAATGCCAAAGGTTTATTAGATATGGGTAACCTTAGCAGGCCCGTAGGAAGGAAGGGGGGGGGTGCGCGGGGTGCATACGCACCCCCCCCCCCCCCCACGGCCCCAAAAAGATCCGTATTTGTAGGTTTAATCAAACAGTGAAAGAAAGCCGAATAGGTTTTTTCGTAACAGTTGGTGCTACCGCAATTCGAGAAGAATTAAAAAAAGGGTGACCATAAGTGTGTTTGTCCCATAAATTTGGCTTTTAAGAGTCCAAGTTTGCACCCCCCCCAACAAAAATCTTGGCTACGGGCCTGACCTTAGGTATGTTACATATTTATTTAATTATATAGACTGTATTTATAAAAATAACTTATAAACTTAGCATTTAAATTTTGCAAAAACAAACAACCAAATGCTTAAGCAAACCAAAAATATGAAAAGGAAAAAAAGAAAGAAAAATGAGGAGGATTTCTCACCTTACTCCTAAGAACTTTGGCTTTTCTCCTGGCGCTCTGCACTGCGACTCTAAGAACAAGCTCTGCACGTGGGACACTGATAGAACAGTGGCCGCTACCACCCATGGGAGTCCCAAGACGGAGCAGATGCCAATTATGATGGCCACCAACAACAAATCCAAATGATATCCCGCTCCTTTCTGCGAATAAATGGAAAACAACTTTCACAAACTCAATTGAATCCATTCACAACCGGTATCAGTGTTTTTCTTAAGGCCGGTACACCGGTACTTTGTACCGACGTTCCCCCGTAGCTGTACCGCCTTTCCCCAGCAA
>JAOBYE010035679.1:0-22422 GCA_025403585.1 Parazoanthus swiftii | reverse complement strand
GTTTTTATTTTTTTTACTATTTATTTTTACATTTATTTTGAGAAACGGATTGTTGTCTTCTGTACAATTCAAATTTATAGTTGTGCCTCCGATCTAACACTGGCCTGATCATCACATGTGTACAGTCATGTAAATTTATTGAAGTTACGTGTAGTCAAGAACTGATCACAAGCAGCTGATTTTCTATATTCGTTTGACCTTCTAACTTCCAATATGTTTTATACAGCACGGTCTAAGTCATGTACAGGTAGTAATCATATATTAAGTACATCAGTCTGTACTCACTACTCAGTTTTGTCCAGTGTAACTTAGAAAATCTGTGCAGTAGCTTCTGAATCAAAACTTTTGAAAAAGTTTTGGTCAATTTTTCAGAGAAATGAAACTTTTAAAATGAAAGCCTAATCTGATGTAGCTTATCTACTAAATGATGAAATCTGCAACAATTACATATAATAATTATTATTAATAGCAAAAGTATAGAATGATCTACATGTATGTCAAGTACATGTACTATCCAGTAGTACATCTACCATCTGGCTGCTGTTGCTAAACAGCTTATTAGCAGTTGACTGAAAGGCGAAAAACTGCATTCCAAAAAGCTCAGAGTGAGATCCTAATACATGTACCCCTTCCCCCTCCCCCCTCCCCCCTCCCCCCTTCAAGAATGTCACCTTGTGCTCATGCTTAGGGTCTCGGCATGGTTCTATCCTCCCAGTATTTTGGGAGACCAAAGGCAACTCTTCGCCCTTCCCTTCATATTTTTTCAAGCCCCTGGGTGAACCCAATACCCTGGGTTTCTGATGATGGAGTGGTTATCGAAGTCCAAACTCCAAAAGAAAATGCTTTTCATGAATATTTGGAAGTCGTGGAGAATTAATCTTACAAATATTGGTTTTAGTATTGAAAGTACAGTCTGTATTTGAAACTCAGACAAGAAACATGCTAAGCTTTGTACCCTTGCCAGATTTAATGATCAAGAGTTTCAGACCTTTCAAATTAAAAAAAAGATTAATAGAAAGTTACGAGCATTACATGACAACTGACAAATAGGAACTATATATTAAATAACTTTCATAATTATATAATATTCATAATTAAAAGTACTAAGTGCTTTGTACTATCATTGAGTTGAGTTAAATTTTTTAAGGTTATTGTTTTTTGGCTCCTAATTTAACTTGATTTAACTGATTTGGTTTTTGCTTTTCAGCCATTCAATCTTTGTATCAAATACATCTTCCCTACCCATTGGAGAGATTGCTTCAAGCACAAAAAGGCTGGACAGATTTGCAGGACTTCACTTCTTTAACCCTGTGCCCGTTATGAAGCTGGTTGAGGTAATGTGCTTTTGGTAAATCTGTGCACCTGGAATATGTACCTAGACTATGTATATGTACAAATATCTAAAGTTATACACTCTAAGTCAGACTGTAAATATGAATAATATTGATTACAGCATTGTGTGCAAAACCGTCGCCACACTTAATTTATACTTAACAGTAACTTTTTACAGACTGAGCTTGTGGTGGGAAATCAGCCAATTAAATCTCTCTGTCAGTAACCAAGACTCTTGATTGGCTTGTTCCCAACCACAAACTACATGTTGATTATTGTACAGTATGTACAAATTTGCTATCAATTTGAGTGAGTTCTGTTTGCAGTTTGACCCATCTCACTGCAATTCAGAATGGTACACATTATATTATACAGCTGCACTAACTGATAATACTCAAATGTAAAGAAAATCATTTGTTATTAATAATTAAAAGAAAGCTTGCGCTTTAAAGAGCCCTTAAAAGAAAGGTTGCCAATTTTGCATATTAAGTACTTTATGTTCTATGCCTAATAAAGAGTTCAATTTAAAGTACAATTTTGTAATGTTCAGAGCTTTCTATAGCATTAAATTTGGTTAGCCATGGCATACTGTCAGACCACCTTGTACTAATTCCAAAATGAAAATGTGGTACCAACATAATTGTACAGTTTTTTGGAGCACAATCATGTAATCACTCATAAAATATTGATCATGAAAAATATTAATTCAGCCCCAAACAAGTGTTTAAGGGCAAGCATTGGGCTCTCATTGATGCATGGGGAGGGAAGGGGGGTCAATTTCATGTAGCCCCAGGGTATACTCTTTAATTTTCAGTGAGTTCAGAATTCCATTGAATTGAATACATACTGTAAAATAATGTACGTGTATTACCAAAATCTGTGAGACCCTGTCTCAGACTCATCAAGTAAAATCCATAAATGGATTCCAAAGTCTGAGTTTCAGAACAAAGGTTTACTGGAAAACAAGGATCGTATAAATGCACAGTAACAGGGAAGTGGAATTAGGTTATTCATGTGTGTGCGGAGGGGTGACTTTTTCACCATATACTAGTACTGGGACCTCCTCAAAAAAGTCAGACCATAGGGGTTGAAATGTCCTGGAAAAGTTATGGATTTTTACTGTGACCTGATGGAATAACCCTCTGAAAACCCTACCCTGAACAGCTGCTGCAGTTCATACAGTACGTGTGAGCACAGTATTTGTAAGTAATATCAATAGCCATAATTTATATTTTTTGTATAATCCTGAGTACTTACATAATGCCACCAATCTCGACACAGATACAGTCACACATGTACAGGACACTATTAAGGTACTAACTTTTACAGTCTTTCTACAGATCATCAGAACACCTGAAACCTCAGATGAAACCTTCTCATCCCTCTTCCAGTTTAGTAAAACTCTAAACAAAGTGCCTGTGTCTTGCAAGGTGAGAAAATGATATTCTAACAAGTGTCAAGGTACATGTGCTTGTGAGTTAAAGAGTTCAGAGTTCTAATACTCTAGTTTCCTTCTCCTCACCTCTTTCACACTGACCCAGAGCTCATACACTGGTTCATATCTGACAGCTTGTGATTTTTGAGGGGTGCTTTTTATGGCTGAATTAATATATTTATTTTCCCTTTTTTAGTAGTTAACTATTAAATTTTGAATCAACAACAGGATAAGTATGTAAAATCTAGAACAAACCTTTTGTTCCATTCATCAGTTTGAAATCTTAGAACTGCACTTGAACAGTTCATTTAAGGTGGAAGGTGAAAGTCCATGGAAATTTTTGAAAACAGTTTGGACAAATATATATTTGTGACAGCTAGTCTGAGGAGTTATAAAATAAAATACAGTTATGCATGCAGTAAGACCATTCAAAACACTAGTGTATCTATAGCAGTTTGTCTTGCAAGGAATCAAATGGCTTTCCTCATTCATAGGGTGATTTGTATTGAAATAACATTGTTAAAGCACAAGAATTGAGGTGATGAGAAAGAAAAGGTAGCAGTGTCAAAGTACAAGAAAAGAATTCCGGAATTTGAGAACCACTGCCAGATCCTTGAAAAGTTGAAAAGCAACAGTTCAACAGTCATTGTTTATTTTTAGATAATGTTTTTTGTGGCAGATTCACCTGCTTTGATTGAAGCACCTTTATTTTTAACCCCATTGTTGGAAAAAAGGCATAACATGCTCTAAATCTGCCAGACAAATTTTGGCATAAGCATTCAGAAGCATACAGTTGTATTTGATAAAAAAAAAATTGACCTCGGACATACTTGAATGTCATTCCAAACCAGCCTCTCTTGACTCTAAGATTTTAGATCCACCAATTTTCACTGATTTTCCAAAAAATGAGCCAGCCAAAATAGTTTCAATGTTTGAAATAACCCAGGTATTTTCATGAGTCAAGCGTCATTATAACTCAGTTGAAGCATTTCTTCCTCTTTTCTACAGGATACTCCAGGATTTATTGTAAATCGACTGCTAGTCCCTTACATTATGGAAGCTTGCAGGATGCTGGAGAGAGGTGGGGAGAAATCAGACTTTTTTTTCCAATATGGTATATTTTTTCAATTATGGGAAATGAAAAATCAAACATATTTTTTATGAAGCATCGTCAGGGTTTTCAAAAATTATTCAAGCATGCAAATCATACAGTTAACACTCGAATTTCAATGTACTATTTAATTTACTTCTGTGTTAACAGTCTGGTTGAATTGTATTTAGAACACAGCTGGCAATTTTTCGCGCGCTTTTTGTATGGCGCGGGTGTGCATCTATCGATAGACGCACGCCCTTGTGTCAATTTAAAAATCGCGTGCTCGCGTTCAACCAATAAAAACGCTCAGAACGGTTTAGGAGAACTTCGTACGTTATCAGCTTACGCGTATTTTTTTCTTATAAACACTGCTTAAGTGGCAGAGGCAATGTTTTAAAAGAAATGGTCCATACTTTTCAAATTTACAAAACTATTGGTTTCATAATGTACATCTGCCATAGTGACTGTAGTTAAGGGACCAGTTCTTAACCATGATGCTTTGTGGGCGTAGATTGCTGTGGACTTCCGTCAGTCACATCATTTAATATATCGGATTTACTGGAATGTATCGAAGACGACAATTAACTGATTTGGTGGCTAAAGTTTTCTCGTTTTTAGATTAAACCAGCTTCTTTGCGAATCTTCACTGTGAAAGCGCTTGCCTCGTTTGCTTTTAAAAAGCCTTTTAATGAGAAACCGTGGCCTGTCCTAATTTTGAATTGTTGTCACATTTGTAGGAGACGCATCTGCAAAAGATATTGATACAGCTATGAAACTTGGTGCAGGTTTGTCACAAGCCAGACTTACGTTCAAACGATCAGCAGTCAAAATCAGCTGAGCTCGATTCGAACTATCCTTGAGACCAGAGGTAAACTCGCTGTTCTGATCGAAATATTCACTTGACATATTCACTTGACATATTCAAAGCCCGAAGCAGCGAGCCATACCTCTGGCACCCAGGGTAGATTCGAACTTGATAAAATTGCCATTTCACGTATACATGTATAGATCCGTTATTTAACTGCTGTAGCCAAACTTCAGATTTAAAGTGAGTCAAAACGAGAAATTTAGAAACGAGCAAAAAAAATTTCAATTGCAACTTTTAACTTCCATGTACATGCGCGCGCAACTCGATCGCTTTAAAACTGAAAAAATCTAGTCGACTGTTTCGATTGAACGAGTATTCTTGGAATAACTTCCTGAGATATGGCATGTTTGACATGTTTGTTACAAGAAGAATGTGTCGCTTAGAGGCCTGAGGTTGGGTGTTTCAGTGCAAATCGATCTCAGCAACTTGCAATGTTTTTGGCCGGGTTAGGTAAGCTTGTTCTTGTACCCAGCTCCTCGGGACGAAAAACGAGAAGTGTACGCACGTGCCTTTGTTAAAACTGCCGTAAAATTGCTTGAGGGGTGATACACTGTGCAATGGTGCTGCCAGTTACTGCAACCCGTTGCGAAAAGTAGAGCTGAGTTCTACTTTCGGCAACGCTTAGCGCAACAAAAAAAATGCGAGATAACCTATGCATGTTACACTGTGCCATTCTCCGGCAACTTGTCTCGCAGCGCCATTGCGAAACAAGTTTCTGAGAAAATTTCGCAGTGTAACAGGGCCTTTACACTTCTTAAGACTGCCCTTTAAACAGTTGAATGTAGCCTCCAATGCAGTTCACAATTTTAAAGAGGGTTTCAACCTCAGTGCTCTTATAGAATGAATTATAATTAATTGAAAACCTAGTGCTCTGTTAGCGAAAAACTGAAGGTACAGTATATAGGATTGGAAGGTGCGTCTGCATGGCGTCTTAAGTTTTCATTTTGTTGAAAGGTCCTATTTGGACTATATGTGCGTTGGAGCTGACTATAAATCTATTCCTTCAATTTTCTATAATGAATGAATCCTCTTCTTCGGTTTGTTCTTCAGGGCCGCAGGCAGGGGGGTCGGCGCGGGGTGCGTACGCACCCCCCCCCCCAGACCCCAAAAGGTCCGCATTTTGAGGTTTAATAAGACGATGACGAACGCCGAATCGGTTTATCGTAACAGTTTGGTGCAATCGTGAATCAAAACGACTAAAAAAAAGCGGGCATAAGTGTAATTGTCCCATAAATTTGGCTTTTAAGAGTCCAAGTTTACGAAATTTGCACCCCGGCCCAACAAAATTCCTGCCTACGGGCCTGTTCTTGTAACATTCTTAAGGTTACTGAACTCCTTGCGAGGTACTAGTTTTTTGCCCAATAACTCGCTTGGCAAACGTCAAAACCCTACAAACCTATATACCACTGGAAAGCTTAAGACATTTTTGTTTGGATCTTAAAATTATTTTACCAAATTATTAATTGTTAGGGAAATTTGTTACATTGACTACGGAGTCAAAAGTCACTCAGATTTCGCTTTACATTGTCATTTGTCACGTTTGTAGTATCGGCAAAGTGCACACATCAAAACCGTGTCGGCGATTCTTATTGGATTAAGTCGGTCATCTCTAAACAGATTGCACCCACAATCCTCCTTGAACATAGTTAAGGTCTGCTGTATATCAGAAAAAATGCTTTGAGCTTTGATCATGTAAATTATAAATAGCTTAGGGCTGTAGCGATTTTAAATGTTCTATTTTTTTAACGAGATTTAATGTTGTTTTACAGCTAATTGTCTATAATTGGAGTTGTTTTTGCTATAAATTAGGTAATATATTAGTGTTGAATCTTTTCTCTAACTCTGGAAGCCAATGATCTTGATTGCATTATTTATAAATGCGCTTGCCTTGGTGAGTATGAACTCTTTATAATGCAATGTTAGATTACTGAATATCATGTGTCGAAACAATCGCACATCTGCCGTAAAGACATATTTTGTTGTGCCGTTTAGAGAGTGAAACAAGACCACTTTTTGTCACGTCGAGAAGCGCGAAAGTGCGGCATCTATTGACTTGAAACCACTTTTGATAAATGGATACTATCCGTAAAGCGGTGTTTGTTTGCGATCTTGCTTAATTCTCTTTCTCCGGCCAGTAGTTTCAAGAAAACGAAAACCGCAACCTCGGAAATTTTACACAAAGTGTCTACAAGTAAACGTTACTTTTTGTGAACTAAGTATTTTACGCTAAGGTTAATTACTTCAAACCTTTGTACCTAATCGTAATCAGCGAAAGTTTTAAGTTGAGCAGGTGTTTTAACAAGAAAACATTTATCAAACCTTTACTCGTTGTATTTGTTAATCGCCATTTGTTTTCACAACGGTGAAATTAGCAAGATATACCTAATAGTTTACGTATTGTAATGTCAGTAATTTATGCACTTGGCCCAAGTTTTGTCTTTATCCATTACTTATTCATTGATGTTGTTTTTGTTATAACAAGACTGTACAAATATTTTCCTGAGGCATGCACCGTTAAAAAGGACGAGGTTTCCCCAATTTGATCTTTTTCGAAACGTGGGTGTGCAGCTTGTAAAGAGTGGAGGTTATGTCGAAATCAAAACGCAAATTATCAGATATTTTTCTTGGCTTACTCCCTTAGAATTCCGGTTTGCACTTGAGTGAAGCGGTGACCAGAAGTGTAAAATAATTTTCACCTGCTACTGAGTTTAAGTTTAAGAACATTATCAACTTCGTTCGTGATAATCTCTTCATTGTACTGGTAACAGTTGGGAACGCGCTCGGAAGTGTTTCGCGGACAAATTGTCGTTTTGTTGTATTGTTTGATAAGCGGTAACTTGCAAGGAAGAAAAGTCCAAACAAAGGGGAGATTGTCAACCGCAATGTCTTCACTGTCCGGGTCTCCAGATGTACTGTTGTGCAAACTTGAGCAAGACTTGTTACGAGCGGAGAAGCGCATCTTATATTTAGAATCAAGCAACGAAAAAGGGCGAGAGCGAGAGAAATCACTTTATGATGACGTCCTCAAGAGCCATAGAAAAGCTTCAAAGCTGGAACAAGATCTTCTCTCTGCTAATAAGAAAGTGAGTAAAACTCAGAGCTTGCTCTCCGAAGTCGAGAACAAAAGATCGAAAGTACAACAAGTGTATTTTGAAGCGTGTCGAAAGATTAGCCGACTCGAGGCTGTTTGCGCCTCCTATGCGGAGAAGGAAGCTCGACTACAAAAGGATGTTGTTTTGTCTCATGAAAAACTAACAAATTTCGAGTTGCAAATCCTCGCATCGTGCAAAAAGGTCACAAAATTGGAAGCGAGACAAGAAATTTTGGAAAAGAAGAAGAAGGCATTGGAAACAGAACTTTTGAGGAACCAAGAAAAAATATCTGAGCTAGAAGCGACTCTTACGACGGTTAAACGCAGAAACAATACCGTCTCTAACGAAGAAATTAAACAACAGTTTCGCAGAACAGAGCTTGAGGCCCGCGCTAAACACCTAAAAAGTGACAACGAAAATATCAGGAGAGATTTGATGACGTCACGCAGGGCCTTATCTATCTTGGAGACTCAACTTGTCACTCTGTTAAAGGATCGCGCACAGCTGAATGGTAAGCTTAACGAGTCTGCGCGAAGTGTAAGGAAGATCGAGCAGGAAAACTTAAGGCTGCGGCAAGAAATTGAAGAGCTTTCAGAAGATCTTTCCAGTTACAATGAAAAGTATCGCCGCGTCGAAGAGTACCAGAAATTATACGAAAAATGTCAACAAGATTCCTTGAATGAAAAGCTCTCATTGGAGGAAACTATTAATGTTTACAAAACTGAGCTGGGCAGGTGTCAGCATGATTTGGAACTGGAGAGAAAACAGACTCAAATCAGTGTCCAGGAAAATGAAAGCAAAAGCGTCGAAATTAACAAAACGCGTCGATCCGCAATCGAATATGAAAACAGATTGGCTGAGTGCAACCGCGAGATTGAGAGGCAGCGGTCGCTCATTGGAGAACTGGAGCACGAGAAACGCTTACTGGAGCGTGAAAAACTTCTGTCAACGGTTGCCGTGGATACTCAAAAGTGCGGAATTTGCAAGGCAGATCTGGAGGAGAAGGGAATATTTAATGAGGCCTTGGTCCGAGAAAAACAAACGCTTGAATTGAAACTACAGGAGGCTTTGAATGCGGTGAATAATTATAGAGAAAAGTACGAGCGCAGTGAACTGGAAGTGAAGAGACAAAAAACTTTTGTCGGAACTGCTGAGGAAGAAAGAGAAAAAGCATTTGTATCTTGTCAGTCACAGTTGGAATATATTGAGAGCGAATATAAATTGAAATACGAAAGCTGCAGGGAATCTTGGCAACAAGAAAAATCAATCAGAGAGCGTCTGCAATGCGCAAAAGAGGAAATTGAGTCTGAATTGTTGAAATTCCAAAGTAAATACGAAAGTCTTTGGGAGGAGTTTGGCATACAACAGGAATTAAACACTGCTTTATTGAGCGAACGCGAAAACACAGAGGTCAAGTGGCAAGATTTAGTCACGAAATACAAACGGAAATACCACGAGTGCAAGAGCCAGCTCGAATTGGTCAAGTCTGATAACGATTTCAAGTCCCACGCCGACGTTTTGCGGTCAAAACAAGCTCGTCACTCCTCAAGAGATATCGAAAGAATTTGCAGTAACGCTAATCTGCAAATTAGAGCCAGAGTATATGACATGGAAGGGCCCATATCATCGTTTGTAGAAAACGGAACTGTCAGTAGCTCTGAAATTGTCTCAAATGAATCATTGCAATACGAAGTGACACTGAACAGTGTTAATACGAAGAAAATGGCCGACTCTACGGAGAATGGAAATAATGAATTTGTGGAAGAAGATTTCGAGGAAGACGACGCAAATGATGTGAAGTCGTTTATCGACTCATTGCGTGAAGATTTACAGGAATTAAGGGCAAAGAACCGAGCACTTGCGCTTGAAAACAAGAAATTGAACATCGAAGTGTCCACAATTAGAGATAAACACTTTGAGTTACAGGGACATTGTAATGAATTGACGAGTACACGGGATGAGAAGATCAAAGGACTTGAGGAAGATGTAAGTGCTAAGGCAGTTGAAATTGAAGAATTGCGAAAAAAAATTGAAGAAGAGAAGAGCGAGCGACATGAACTTGAAGCGGAGTTGGAAAATGCACGCGTAAATGTGTCGTTAGGCAACGCTGAGGAACTGCAGAGAATTGTTCTAGAAAAAGAGTCAACTAACACAGAATTGATGCAAAACATTGAGCATTTGAACAATGAGAAAACCGAACTGCAACAAGCGCTTACGACCGTGACGAGTAAAAATGTCGATAAACTTTCAGAACTTGAGACAGGCTTAGAGGAAAAGGAATCGCAAATTGCAGAGTTAAAACTCAAAGCCATTGAAGCTGACTCGGAGAAAGCTAATCTACAACAAAATCTACAGCATGCATTGAACGGAACCAGTGAACTGAAACAAGAATTGAAAGCCACCCAAGAGAAAAACAAAGAGCTTCAAACGGAGATTGAACTATTGCAAAATCAGCCAGTTAAAATGACAGAGAAAGAGCAAGGCCCAATGGAAAAGGACACGTCTGAGAAAAAGTATTTCCCGTCGGTTTATGCACAACCAGACACCGAGGGACTGACCGACGCGCAACGACTTAAGAAGGAACTTGAAGGAGGTGTGAAGCAATATATAGAGAAAATGCAGAAACGAGTCGCCGAACTGGAAGAGCACAATGAGAAAATCGAAATTGAACTTCGACAACACAAGTCTGAAATCGACTCAAGCGATTTTGCGTTGAGAATTAACGCCGAGCTAAAGGCAAAAATCGAGTCTCAGGATGACACAATTGCGGAGTTACGCGCGAGTAATGAGAGGCTCAAAATTGACTTGAAAGAAAAACAATCAGAGATCGAGTTAACTAATAATGCCAAAGATCGGAAGGCAAAAATGGTCGAGGTACTCGAAGCAAAAATTGCAGAACTCGAAGAAAAGTCAAAGAGATTTGAACAGCAGCCCAAAGAGCGCGAGGAAGAGTTGGAAAGAGAAAATGGAAAGTTGAAATTGGAAGTCCAAGAACTTCAGAGCAAAATTGCAGACTTGGAAGCGCAAACGAGAGGTCTCGCACGTCTGAGGACCGACAGTGCTGGCAAGCGCGCCGAGGTCGCTAGCATTCGGAAAAAACTGGTAGAAATGGATACCGAGCTACGCAAAGCACCTCAAAGACGAGTGCCAGTCGAACTGCTCTACGGACCGTCAGTTACTGCGACTCAACCAACACCGCCAAAAGCAACCGAGACTGACGGGCCGCCACCGGGTGCAAGCGGCGAGCCTTCACCGGTGATTAGACGAAACAAGCCGCAAATGGGAAAGATTCCGAGTCATTTTCGCCACTCGTACGCAGGAGGCACGTACCCTAAGCCTTTCGTCCCAGTACCAGAAATCAAGCACCAAACAACCATACCTGAACAAGCTACAGCTCGAGATGACTCTACCGTCGATCGCGAGCGCCGCAACTCGTTTCAGTCTGACACAAGTGGCGAGAGCGAAGCTAGTGGAAGTAGTGAGGGGGTACCCAGCTTTCTACGTCGGCCGGTAAAACCGTTCCGATCGGGCGCCAAACCGTTCGGAGTTAACACCGCTCCAAGGCCCTTTTACAAGTCGGTTGATGGTAAAAGTCCTGGCGAGATTGATAATGGTAGCGTAACATCGCAAAATCGCCGGGCACAGAGCTGGGCCGACTATAACAAGCAACCAGCGGGTGAACAGCAACTTTTTTCCAGTGAGTCGTCTTCCGTTCAGAGCGAGACCGAGCCGGAGAAATTGCTGGTGGATGAACAGCAACTGAGTGAAAGCCCAGTAAAGAGTTTGCACGCGTCTCCGAAACAGCTGCCCGAGAACTGGCTTGAGTTTAGCACTGAAATTGAAACTCCAGAATCCGCTCCTGGAGAGAAACAAGATGAAACTGCCGTAAATATTCAGGAAGATATCGCTGTAAAGAGCCCGGCGAGGGTCTGTGTGGTAAAAGATTTCGAAGAAGACAGCAGAGATGTTATCGACGAGAATGTCTCGGCATGTGAAGCGCCAAGCAAAAGTTTTACTCTTCCAGACGAGTTGTTCAACCAACCAGACAACTTACCACAACAAAGAAAAGCACCCTTCCCAGAATCAAAACCAGCTGGAAAAGCATGGTCGCCGCCGCCAAGAGAGGCTCCGCAGAAAACAGAAAAGTTTAATTACAAAACCTACATGAAATCTACACTTATAACATCGAAAACAACAAGGGAAGATGATTCCTATGTCACGCAACCACAAGCAAAGCCAAGCCCCCAGGGACGCGATCATTTGGAGCTGGTCGGAAACACGACAAGAACTGCTAAGACATTTGTTCTTGAAATGAAAAATGAAGAAAACGGGGAGAATATACAAAGGAAAACAACTTCCTCGACAGAGGCAGCTGATAACTCGACGGAGGTAACGAAGCGAGAGAGTGTAAATTCTCTTGTGAGTCAGTGGAACAGGCGAGTCTCTGTTAATCTTGATGACATTTAATTTGAGTCGAAATTGATGTCATGTTTGTTAGTTGGGGGATTATGACTCTGCAATTTCAAGACTCGTAAATAGAGTAACGTAATTTTTTTACACTGTTATCCAAGTTTTGATACCTTTCTTAAGAAGTACATTTTTGCAAATTGCGAAATATTTTTTGAGCGAGACACAAGAACAAAGAGATTTGAAATGTGTTAATGTTTGTTGACGTTAATGTGTTAATATATTTACCCCCTGACTTCATGACATTGTATTGTAGATCAGCGAGTAAAATATTTGACATTTAAATGAGTATTTGCATATGTAAGAGGAAAAGTCTTTTTATTGTTATTGAAATGTCTGAAATCGTAAGAAATTTTCAATCAAGGTTTGGATATTGACATTTCTATCGAGACAATTTATAAAGAGCAACAGACAAGTTTTCTTTCAGATAAGGGTTTAAAAACAATGTCATATGACCATTATATAAGAATTCAATCGAAATGCTTGGCATTCCTTACGTTATTGCTGTGTAACGAAATGTACTGATATGTCGTTATCTCTTTATCGGTGTTTACCAAAGACACAGCATTTCAATCTAGTCTAGTCATTCTCTTGTTTATCATGAGATAAAATGCTTGGCTTGCAGACGTTGCTTTTGGAAACAATAAAATTTAATTAGCACCTTAATTAATAGCTTGCATTGTCTTTTGCTATTCAAATAATTCAATCGCGTCGTTTAATACTTTTACTGTTTTGCTAACGTGCTTTTAAAATAAAACCAAGGTATTTTCTAAATATCCGACTGTGCGCGCAATAGCGGAGAGCATTTTTGACTTTCTGCTGGTACAGAAACGGTTCCTGCATGGTGTGAACTAAGATGCGATGCACCGGTTCGTAAACTTTATATCCCAGGGCCCGGTTATACGAAGAGTGGATAACTTTATCCAGCGGATAAGTCCCTATTCAGTGGATAAAGTTTGCTCGTTATCCAATCAAAATCAAGAACGCGTCAAATTTTATCCGCTGGATAGGGATTTATCCACTGGATATAGTTTTGCACTCTTCGTACAACCGGGCCCTGATTTGTATCCGATTTGAAAGCGGAGTGGAACAACGCAGCTGTTGTTAAAAAACTGCGCCAAAGAAAGTGTTCCGAGTAAGCAGAGAACCCAAAAGCTTGATGGTTTGTATGCAGGCACACGAGTTACCCGATGCAATCACCACAGGCATATACATGATATAGCCCCAAGGTTTTGTTCCTGCGTTATGTGGCAACTTATTTCATGACTTGCGGTTTACACACTGCACAAAGCTTCGTGCTATGGTTCTTACAGAATTGAGAGGCCGACAGCTTGATTTCGTTGTTGGGTGTGAAATTGTAAAAAATTAGGTAATCAAACAAGACGGAAAAAATTGTTTGCATTCCTTGAAATTCGAGGGTTTGAAGAAGAATGAGAAAGTGAAAAAAACTGAAGCCAAAATATGGCCGAAAAACACTTTGCACGAAAATCATTCTTACAAGATCAAACCCTTCATCCATGAAACCAATTGTGAAATGGTCAGCCCCTCTTATGTTTGCAGAAGGCACAATATTTAATTTAAGAAATTTTTATCCTTAAAATAGAATATTTAAGTTTATTTTCTGGTCAGACAATGCGTGGTAGTTTTACGTGTCACTATCCAACTTTTTCCTTCATTAATAGTAGTAGAAGTAGTAGTTGCCGCCTCTTCTCCTTCGACAGCGAAACCTGTAGCGTTCCCTATAGCTGTTTGCTTTGAGAAATTTGTCCTTTTTTGTGTATCGGTCTCTCCGGATCTTTGTCCGGGGACTCGCGCGGTTGGGACTGGTTACGAGTTCCTGTGGAACTCTGTAGGCAAACTTCTATATATTATTATTAGATAAAAATAATAATGTAATACTTAATATAGCGCATTCTCCACAGAACGGCCAAAGATATAAGATACATGCGCTGAAGCCTTAAAATGGTACTGAGAGATGTAAAGAAGCCGGGTTTAAAAAAATCATCACGACATTGCAATATGCAACTAGTAGAATGTTTATATCCAACGTGAGGTGGCCTGGGAATGGTTCTTCTTATCTAGCCCATGAGAAAATGAAGTTTCCAAACGACCTCGTTTTCCGCGCGCAATGCATTGTTTGTCAAAACTAGAAAAAAAATGAATGGACCCATTCTACGTATTAGCCATATCTTTCGTTCCTTTTTTTTGCGCACTTTGTGTGAATTGAACCTACGCCACTCGACGCCTTAAATATATCTATGTACACTTACCTAACCACTAAACTGACAAGTCAATTGCATCACGGTTGACAAAACCTATAAATGTCATTCTGAAATTGTTTTAAACGCGCATGAAGAACATTCAGCAATTATATATTCCACAAATGAGCTTTTAGATAACAGACGAGGTGCCGAGCACTGAGTGGGCTATTATAAGATCATATCCAACAAGCGTGAGTGGAATAATTGTTTTATTAAAATACCAAACACTGGATAGAAATATCTCGAACTTTATATTCTACCGACTCGAATTTTCGGCCATTTTGAGGGAAAATTTTCCGTGTTAAAATTGTCAGTTTCCATATTTGGACAAACTACGGGATATAGGATTTAGACCTTGAGTAGAGAGCCAATCAGTTTACCAGAAACTCAGTATCCAGTGTAAAGGCTGTTGGTCCGTCTACACTGTGATCTAAAATGACAACAATCGTTGAATTTATAATTAAACTATCAACTAACTGAGAGTTCCTTGGCAGCGCAGGGAACTATAGGCTAATCTTTTAGCATTATTTTGTAACCTTTACTTATTTTTTACTTTCCCCATTTCTCTTTATATGAATACATTAGAAAAAGAACCCTGTAAGTACATAGTGATCATCTATTTCTTTTGTTTTTTCAACCCTATTTTTGTTTTAGTCTGGAGAAGAACATTGTAATAAACATATTGAGAATAAATAAGTGAATAAATCGTAAAAAAAGAACAGGACTAATGTTATGGAGAACTCTTCTGAGACAAAGAGAAGAGAAACAGTTTTCACTAAAATTCGTTGAGATATCAGAAGATGGTGTCAGCAAAATTAAGTCGAGCAGTTGTGCAAGAAAAGATTTCAAGAAGTGATTAATGCCGCTTTTTTTTTTAATCATCAAACAGGTTACAATTAGTCATGATTGGTAAATGCAGAAAAATTAAGTGCACGAACTGGCTTGGAACTTGTAAGAACATACTACTTTGTCGTTGCAACGTTTAAATGCTTCTTTAACAACGCGTGAAAACCTCTCAAAACTTGGCAGTACCAACATATCTAGTTCAAACAAGCTTAGTATAAACATCCTTAGTGTTTGGTATGAATGGCATATAAGAGCAGTAGTTACTGATGCATGTGAATAATTCGGGTAAATTTAGATTTGTCTTACCGTCGATGCTAAAAATACTACACAAGTAAAGGCGTGACGACCCCTTGGTGCGTTCTTACAGCTCATACGAATCGCTTTGTGCTTTGGACATTGGATATTTTGCTCTGCACACAGATGGGCTCCAAAACGTTCTTTAGTTTTGTGTTTAAATTGTTTCTTTTCACGGTGCATTGCTTGGTGACCATAAATAGAAAGGAAACACGATCAGCATTCTGGCTCAATGGACAATGCGTGGTCGTTCGCCAACGCTCATTCATCTAAAGACTGTGTTGTTCAGTTCACACTTGGTGGACCTGGGCAAAATAACTTTTTTTTAACTGGTTCGGAAGTTAGAATGAATAACACAACTCATTTATATATCTTCAAGACAAACAAAGTGAGTGGTCATTTTATGGGTTTTAGACCAAAGTATGATCAAACAACACCTATCTTTTCTACTCATCAAGATAAACACAATGATTAGTTATGGGTTTTGGACAACTGGTTTAAAATTTAGCACGAGTATAACACAAATCGTTTCTACTCTTCAGGACAAGCAGAAAGACTTCATTTTATGGGGTTTTATCAACTGGTTCAAAGTATGATCGAACAAGACTTATCTTTTCTATGGCTCTTCAAGATAAACACAATGATTGGTCATTATGGGTTTTGGACAACTGGTTTAAAATTTAGAACGAGTAACACCAATCGTTTCTACTCTTCAAGACAAGCAGAAAGACTTCATTTTATGGGTTTTGATCAACTGATTCAAAGTATGATCAAACGCCTATCTTTCCTGTTCTTCAAGATAAACACAATGGTTTGTCATTTTATGAGTTTTTATCAACTGGTTCAAAAGTTAGAACGAATAACACCAGTCAGTTCTACTCTTCAATACAAACAAATTGAGTTTTCATTTTACGGGTTTTCTACAGATGGAATTGGAAATATTGTTATTTTTCAGAAACCTTGTCTCAAATCTGTCTGCCTTACAAACTGCCGTGCCATGACGCTTCAATGTTAAGTTTTTATCTCAACAAGAAAAGGCAACTTAATTATAGACCGCCTTCATAATACGCCCCAGTGGCCGTGGACAAAATCTTCGAGTCGAGGCCAGTAGGGCCAAAATACAGCAAATGTATGAGAACTTAGAACTTGACCTCGACTTGAAGTTATTGTTTATGGTCACTGAAAACTATGCAAACAATGCAAGTAGTGTATAAATAAGACCGAGACCAGGTTAGGATTTTGCGAAATTGCTGTCATCATGCCTTGCGATCTGGGAGTTAAGTTTGAAAAAAAAAACGCGAAAGGCCTGTTTGCTCAATTTTACGATTTAGAACTTTTGACAAAAGTAAAAAGAAAGAATAATGGCAGGGCTCAAAGTAACGGCCGGTCAACGTACAATGTCAATCCAGAATAGTGACTTAACCGGACAAAACGTTTCATTGCCGGTCATGGTGACCGGTCACGCATTTTCTTCTAATTTTTTAAAAAAAATTGAAACGTCTTGGAAAAACTGTTTAAATGAATTGTTCGTTTTTACAAGGACTCAGGCAGCATAGGTAATGTCGCTATTCGCCCGTCTTTTTACGCTTCCTTGTCATAACTTTATAATAACTTTTTTCATAATACTGACCGGCCAAAAATGACACATGTCCGAGCTAAAATCAGTTTGCCCGGTCAACATGACCGACCTCCCTACGAAAACTATTTTGAGCCCTGTAATGCGCTCATATTCGCATGTTTTCCTTAGGGTATCCCATGGGACCGTTCGAACTTGCTGATTACGTGGGACTGGACACTACAAAGTTCATTATTGACGGTAAGTATCCGTTTCTATGTGTTCTGCAGGCGCAAACTTAAATAATTTCTCTCCGAGAAGCATTCTCACTTTCCCCAAGACTTGGAACTTCCCTTCCGTCCGTGGCTCAGTGACATTCAGCTACTCGTGTTGTTAATAAAAACTCATGTTTCTTTGTTAGATCTAACCGCAAGACCGGTAACTTTCGGCAACTGGTTTTCGAGCAACTTCTCAATCTGTTAAACGAGCAGCATGAATCGTCTTCTTAAGCAACTTCTCATGCTGACTTCAGTAGTTATTAGTTCTGTTTAGTCACCAAACGTGATTTATTTATTGCAATAATATTTGGCAATTAATATGTTTGAATTTCGCAAGAATTGTTAATAGACAAAGTCGACATGTCAATCATGCAAATTTATTTCAAAAATTAACTCAAAAAAAATCAATAAGAAATCCAAAAATGTTTCAGAAGAAATGAGTAGGAAAGTTTTAGACCAACCAAGTTGATGAAGAACGTTGTGACAACATTTACGAAAAATCAGCAACTTCTCGGCATTTTGTTTGATTTTTTCGATACTTGTTGTTACACCTATCCGTCATCCATTTTATCCCCATTTCCCGTATCTTCTTACGGCCCCCTTTTCACACCTCCGTGAAGACCAAGTTATAGTTGGTCTTTTCCAGTCTCGGATTTTTCCGGTCTCACATTTTAGTTACCGGTAGTCTCAGTCATTTTAAAGTTAAATAACTTTCACCCAAATGTTTCAAGCAAGCTGTTATTGCACATGCAACCGTCCCCCAACCCACAGACCCCAAGGCAAGCATATTGGAACTCATCGCATCAAAAGCAAGTAAACGCAGGAGGGAGGGAAGAGGAAGCCAAAAATAAATCTGAGACTGAACACTATAAAGTTGAATAACTTTCACCCAAATGTTTCAATCAACTTGTTATTGCACTTTCCGACATGTCGACACGTGCACAACAAACGGTTAACGGCAGGAATAGAAATGAGACACAAAACTCTTCGCAGCGAAGTTTGCTAAGTCTGCTTTACATTCCCCACTTCTAAGGGATCGTAACTGAGTTTCCTAGGAAAAAATGGACTGTTTTGCAGTCATGAAAATTTAGTTGCGATATCACCAGGCCGGTTTGCGTGACGCTTTATTTTCTCATTGCATGCAATATTACACCATGTGGCCAGGCCTACATTTCCTTTTGGGGAGGGCTTCGAAAAAGTACTAGTCAACATATTTACATGTAATTTGTACGTTTTTACTGGAAGGATGGCACGAGAAGTACCCAGATGTCGAACTATTCAAGCCGTCCGAGTTAGTGAATGACCTGGTGGCGAGGAATAAATTAGGTCGGAAGTCTGGGGCTGGTTTCTACGAGTATGGCGACAAGAAATAAAGGCGCGAAAGAAGAAGCACATAGAATCTGTGTTACAGAAAGCTTTATTAAAGTTTTTCAATTTGCTTTAAAAAAGCACAAGATAAAACGTATAGTATTTGAGTTTTGATTTTGCAGCAAGTATTTTACAAGATCCCTTAGTGGGGAGAAGTGGGGGTTAGTGTTAGACGCATGCGCATTTTTCAAACATCGTCTTCTCGTCTAAATTTGAATTACCCCTTACTGTCTAAATTAAACCGATGGGTTTATCGACCCATGTCAGAAGATCTGCTCCACCTTCCGCGGGATGTTGTTTAAATTCAACTAATCAGAACTATCTAAAGCGTCAACGTAGTGCGTATTTGGATTTTTAAATTCACACGACTTTAGGCTCAAGATGGCGGAGAGCTAAAAACTCCTACTTAGAAAAGTTTAATGAAAAATCAAAAATGAAAAATAAAAGAATAAAATCGATTAATAGCTACGAAAATTTTAATTATTGTACTTCTATCCCGTTTCTGCGAAACAGATGTAACCCTAACCCTCACCAACGATGAATAACCTTTAATAGCCTTGAATAACCCTACATGTACTGCATGACTACAAAATTTAGAAAACAGACTGGCCGGGGCCTAAGATACACCTTATTTCTGGCGTTCGACTGCATTTTACACAAAAATTAGTCGGTGAACCGCCATTTTTTTGCGTCAAATTCGTTTGCTCACCAAGGAGCACGTTTAGAGAATTTTTAAAACGTTTTGTCAAAAGGTTTTGGCACCACCTTAAGATTTTGAAATGCTAAGGTGGCGCAAAACCCTCGACAGAATTTTTTTTGAAACTTTCTTTAAAATAACTGCCTGATAAGCGAGCAATTTTATTGCAATAGAAATGGAGGTTCACCTATTACTTTTTCTACAAATGCAGTCAAATGCCAAAAATAGGGTGTATTTTAGACCCTGCAAAGTTGCTATGGAAACACGTTTTCTGCCGGGAGTACAAGGATTGACAAGCTGAAATATTCTTGGAACATTAACTAACAAACAACGGGCACAAATCTATCATCTACGAGAAACCCTTTCGTAAAATTCAGTGGCACGGCAAAATGAAAAACAGTTGGGAGCCACTAAAAAACATTTTCACAAATGAAACTACAAAGTCCATCTCTTTTAATAAAAATTCAATATTACTTCAAATGCTATTTTGTTGTGAAACGCTTTTTTGCTTGTTGTTAAAAATTAGAATACAAGAAATATGATTGATGTGGTATTAAGAAACAGATTTCGTCTCCAATATTAATTAAAGACACTGCCCCTTCTCCATTTTGGCGGCTTGTCAACCTCAGGCATAACTTGACTAACTGGTGCGCTATACGTCCTAAGCAATCCGGTCTTGTAGCGCACTTTGGAAAGATTGATGAATTGTAGTTCCTCATACTCTTGCGTGACGTTCTCGTAACTGGCGTGACTGTGGCGTGAATTATGTTCTTCCTCAGGGGACTCGACGTTGATGTGGATTTCTGGGTGGTAATGTGAACTGCTATTTTCGTAACCTATATTGCACGTTTTAACTTTAAAACGGGCAGCTCTTTGCATGGTGTCACTGTGTGTCACGCAATCCAACAAGAAACGTTCACGCTCGTGTTGCGTTGCATGTTTGCTTCGATTGGAAGAACGAAATACGCGCCTGTGACTTGTGGTTTCTTGATTGAGTTCTGGTGATAATCGATGAATCGGAGGAGTTAAATATTTTTTAGTTGTTGCCACGGCAGTTTGTTCGATGTATGTTTTTCTCCCCAAAATCGAACCTTTTCTGGAGCTTGAATCACACTTCTTTGTTATAGATTTACTTCTTTGACTTTGACTTCGAGAACTCCAATTGGTGTGCGATGTTGCCACTTTGTCCCGATGAGCCAGTTTTCGCACATATTTATCACACATTAATAGCGCGAAAAATGCTTTGCGGAACCTTTGATTGAGGGCGGCGTATATTATAGGATTGCAAACAACTGCAGACTTGGTGAGCAGTATTGTTATCTCAAGTGTCATGTTCGATATCTGCAAATAGTTCCCATGGGTCATTGCAAGGGAAACCACAACGTATGGAAACCAGCAACAAAGAAACACAACAATCACAACGGTGATCATGCGAACTGTCCGCAAGTGCGGAGCTGAGAAAAAGAGAAATTTTGCCCCTCTCCTTTTCCTGGCCCGTACCGAGCAATATTTACGACGCAGACGCACGGACGTGTATATCTTGCAGTAACAGACCACCATTGTGGAAAATGGAAGCAAGAAGAGAAAAACTGCGAACAGAACAGCATAGAGAAGATACAGATCGTGTTTACCTCTCAGGTCCACGTAGCAACCAGAGTGAAAAATGTCCTTTCGGAAAACATTCCCTGCTAGGAAAACAGGCGTGGTTGGCAAAAACGTGTACAGACAAGTTAAAAATATTAGGAATTTTGCACGCCCAATTGTGATTTTGACTCCAATGGAGGGCTTCGTAATCACCCAGTATCGGTCCAAAGAAATTGCTGCGAGTGTGTTTAGGGACATTGTGCATAAATAGTTGTAAAGCCATCCGTAGATATCACAGACCTTCTCGCCGTAGATCCAGCGGTGACTTAGCGCTGACGGCAGCGAGAAAACCAAATCCATTATCGCAAGAATCAAATTACAAACAGAAAGATGACAAACAAATGCGTTCGTTGATGTTCGTAGTGCTTTTTGAGAACGGAAAATGTGAATAACGAGAGAATTCCCCACAACTCCGAAGAAACCGACGGAGGCGATATACGTTGACAAAGTAGTGTATTCCGTTTGCGTTAGTATCGTTCGACCCTCTAGAGTATCAGTTGTTGTTGAGTTCGACATCGTAGAAGTAACCACGATTATAGTACGAAAAGCGAGATAGTCAACAGGAGTTTTTCAACCATTCAGCTGTAAAAAACCAAAGCAAAGCGATGAATTTGATTAAAGTCGCTAATAGAATTGCTTTGTAAAGCTGTCTAATGGATTATTATCTAGCTCTTACTTTTGTTTTTAGTGTAATTTAAATTTACTCAATTTAATTTAAGTGGCCGCAGGTGCTTGGTGCTGTCTTAGAAGCGGATGTTGATCAATTCAATATAGTTTGGTTTTCTATACGTTGGGCTATAGTCGTTTGTCAAAAAAAACTTGTAAATTAGAGTCAATTTTCTTTGTTGCTTAGAAACCAGACCTGTTTTAGAACATCTGCTTTGACTTTACTGTAGATCAGTTTCATTACATTTTGACTGTATTTTTATTAGCATACATCAGATTAGATTTTATCTTAATTTTGTTAACTTATTTCTTAAAAGTCCCTATGGAGAGAATCGCGCGGTAGGTCGCGTGTTTTCAACAAAACCTGAGGTTGACCGGAAAAGGCTCTTCAAATCACACTACAGTACAATGTTTCAAATAAAAATTGTGAGCAATGTAAAATCGATGGGGAAAAACCATATAACTCAAATGAAAGATCTTGAAATTCTCTGTCTTTTGAGAAAAAGCGCATCAAATTCCCAGCAGG